>JAVHYY010000719.1:100000-118238 GCA_035221665.1 Okamejei kenojei
TGGCAGAGTCTTGCTAGATTTTCATCAGACATTGCCTAATCAGACAGAATGGGGAACATAAGAGAACATATTTCCCCCCCAATGTAGTGAGAATGCATCCACAGCTACTGCTCCTGGGTTGGGTTCCCATGAGACGTATTTGGGCAATTAGTGATTTAATCTAGACGCAAACAGATCAATGTCAGGTAATCCATACCACTGACAATGTTTCCCGACTTGTGGATTTAATATCCATTCTGTATTGTCATTAAATTTTTGTGATCTGTTGTCTGCCACAATAGAAACATAGAAACATAGAAATTAGGTGCAGAAGCAGGCCATTCGGCCCTTCGAGCCTGCACCGCCATTCAATATGATCATGGCTGATCATCCAACTCAATATCCTGTACCTGCCTTCTCTCCATACCCTCTGATCCCTTCAGCCACAAGGGCCACATCCAACTCCCTCTTAAATATGGCCAACAAACTGGACTCAACTACCTTCTGTGGCAGAGAATTCCACAGATTCACCACTCTGTGTGTGAAAAACGATTTTCTCATCTCGGTCCTAAAAGACTTCCCCTTATCCTTAAACTGTGACCCCTTGTCCTGGACTTCCCCAACATCGGGAACAATCTTCCTGCATCTAACCTGTCCAACCCCTTAAGAATTTTGTAAGTCTCTATGAGATCACCCCTCAATCTTCTAAATTCCAGCGAGTACAAGCCGAGTCTATCCAGTCTTTCTTCATATGGAAGTCGTGCCATCCCAGGAATCAGTCTGGTGAACCTTCTCTGTACCCCCTCTATGGCAAGAATGTCTTTCCTCAGATTAGGAGACCAAAACTGTACGTAATACTCCAGGTGTGGCCTCACCAAGACCCTATACAACTGCAGTAGAACCTCCCGGCTCTTGTACTCAAATCCTTTTGCTATGAATGCCAACATACAATTCGCTTTCTTCACAGCCTGCTGCACCTGCATGCCTACTTTCAATGACTGGTGTACCATGACACCCAGGTCTCGCTGCATCTCCCCTTTCCCTAATCGGTCACCATTCAAATAATAGTCTACCTTCCTGTTTTTGCCACCAAAGTGGACAACCTCACATTTATCCACATTATACTGCATTTGCCATGCATTTGCCCACTCACCCAGTCTATCCAAGTAATCTTGCAGCCTCCTAGCATCCTCCTCACAGCTAACACTGCCCCCCAGCTTCATGTCATCCGCAAACTTCGAGATGTTGCATTTAATTCCCTCGTCCAAATCATTAATGTATATTGTAAATAGCTGAGGTCCCAGCACTGAGCCTTGCGGCACCCCACTAGTCACTGTCTGCCATCCTGAAAAGGACCCGTTCACTCCTACTCTTTGCTTCCTGTCTGCCAGCCAGTTCTCTATCCACATCAATACTGAACCTCCAATACCATGTGCTTTAAGTTTGTATACCAATCTCTTGTGTGGGACCTTGTCGAAAGCCTTCTGAATGTCCAGATATAACACATCCACTGCTTCTCCCTTATCCACTCTACTAGTTACATCCTCAAAAAATTCAATAAGATTCGTCAAACATGATTTACCCTTCGTAAATCCATGCTGACTTTTTCCGATGATTTCACCACTTTCCACATGCGCTGCTATCCCATCTTTAATAATTGACTCTGGCAGTTTCCCCACTACCGATGTGAGACTAACTGGTCTGTAATTCCCCGTTTTTTCTCTCCCTCCCTTTTTAAAAAGTGGGGTTACATTAGCTACCCTCCAATCCTCAGGAACTACTCCAGAATCTAAAGAGTTTTGAATAATTATCACTAAGGCATCTGCTATTTCTGGGGCTACTTCCTTAAGTACCCTGGGATGCAGCCTATCTGGCCCTGGGGATTTATCGGCCTTTAATCCATTCAATTTACCTAACCCCATTTTCCGGCTAACCTAGGATTTCACTCATTTCCTCCATCTCATTTGACCCGCGATCCCCTGCTACTTCCGACAAATTATTTATGTCTTCCTTAGTGAAGACAGAACCAAAGTAGTTATTCAATTGGTCTGCCATGTCCTTGTTCCCCATGATCAATTCACCCGTTTCTGACTGCAAGGGACCTACATTTGTTTTAACTAATCTTTTGCGCTTCACATATCGATAAAAACTTTTACAGTCAGATTTTATGTTTCCTGCCAGTTTTCTTTCATACTCCATTTTCCCTTTCCTCATTAAGCCCTTTGTCCTCCTCTGTTGGTCTCTGAATTTCTCCCAGTCCTCTGGTAGGCTGCTTTTTCTGGCTAATTTGTACGCTTCATCTTTTTCTTTGATACTATCCCTGATTTCCCTCGTTATCCACGGATGCGCCACCTTCCCTGATTTATTCTTTTGCCATACTGGGATGAACAATTGTGGTAGTTCATCCATGCAGTCTTTAAATGCCTTCCATTGCATATCCACCGTCAACCCTTCAAGAATTAATTGCCAGTCGATCTTGGCCAATTCACGTCTCATACCCTCAAAGTTACCTTTCTTTAAGTTCAGGACCCGTGTTTCTGAATTAACAATGTCACTCTCCATCCTAATGAAGAACTCAACCATATTATGGTCACTCTTGCCCAAGGGGCCACGTACAACAAGGCTGCTAACTAACCCTTCCTCATTACTCAATATCCAGTCTAGAATAGCCTGCTCTCTCGTTGGTTCCTCCACATGTTGGTTTAGAAAAACTATCCTGCATACATTCCAAGAAATCCTCTTCCTCAGCACCCCTGCCAATATGATTCACCAATCTATATGTAGATTGAAGTCACCCATTATAACGGTTTTACCTTCGTTGCACGCATTTCTAATTTCCTGTTTGATGCCACTACTCCACTACTACTGTTAGGTGGCCTGTACACAACACCCACTAGCGTTTTCTGCCCCTTAGTGTTTCGCAGCTCCACCCATATCGATTCCACATCCTCCAAGCTAATGTCATTCCTTTCTATTGCGTTAATCTCCGCTCTAACCAGCAACGCTACCCCACCTCCTTTTCCTCTCTGTCTGTCCTTCCTGAATATTGAATATCCCTGGATGTTCAGCTCCCAGCCTTGGTCACCCTGAAGCCATGTCTCCGTGATCCCAACTATATCATAATTATTAATAGCTATCTGCACATTCAACTCATCCACCTTATTACAAATGCTCATCCACCTTATTACGAATGCTCATACACCTTATTACAATATTGTCTCTCCCTGAGATAGATAGCTGAAAGCCAAATATTCTTAAAGATACACCAATGCCACATCTGGTTAACCAGATAATGACATGATAATGATCTTACTCGGCCCATGTGATTGATATAAGCCACAGCTGTGGTATTGTCCGCTTGTAATTGGACATGCAAATCTTTCATAGTAGAACAATAAATGTTTAATCCATAAAAGCTCCTAACAACTCCAAATAATTACTACCAAATGTTTGGAGAAATAAGTTTCTTGGACAATCCATCTGCCACCCCCTGGTGTTATTGTCCTAGCCCCCTAGATAAGGGACGTATCAGATATTAACCTGATAAGAACAGATTTTACACTTATCTTAGCCCAAAAAAACCGAGAAGCTATCCACCATCCGAGAATACTTGCTTCAGTTTGCAATGACTGCTGGCTGCTGAGCTAATATGTTTTAAGCAGCTTGTGGAACATTCTCAATTCACCACTGTAACTCTGGTAAAGCTTCCTTTGGCAATTGCATAGGCCTGTCAAAATGGCCTGCACACTCTTCTAGTGCTTGTGTTTTTGCCCTTTGGAGCTTTTTTGCTAAAGCAGTGGACCAACTCTACTGCAGAAATAGTGTTACTAATTTACCTAAGCTCCTTCTCGGATGGAGGGATAAGGCTTGTCACAAGGCAACAACACACATTTGTAATATTGACACTTTGTCTCTTGGTAAATTTACCGAACATGGTACTGAATCACTCACAAACCACAAATAGTAAATTGTTGGGGATGGCTGAAGCTTAGATTTTGTTGGATGGATCAGGACCCTAGCCTTTCAACAGACTTGTAGTTGCTGCACTAATTTTTCAGCTGACTCCTGATCAGCATTGCCAATTAAAAATGTCATCAAGATAAACCATGACCATGTGTCCTTATCAGTGCAAGTGCTGGTTTCAACCATTGTGTGAACAGCCTAGAAGCTGAGCTTAATCCATTAGATAATGCCTTAAATTGCTATAGCTGACCCATTTAATTAATTTTCAAGTACCTGTGAACATGATGATAAATTGGTACTAAATCATATGCATCCATCAAGTCTATAGTAACCAATTACAACTTGTTGATAACAACTGCCTTGCAGTGTTGAAGGTGTCCATTTTGAAATGTTTTATACTGGACAAATGTATTAAAGTGTGTGATGTCTAGAATGACTCTACAACCACCATCTTTCTTCTGCCTGGGGAAATTATTTGATACAATTGTTGTGGATGCTTACTCCGCTTTTTCCCCATTACACTTTCCCTAAATAAATTTCTTACCTTTTCTTTATTTGAGATATTTCAGGGGCAGAAACATAAAATAGGATTAGGTTTATTCTGTACAGGTGGATCAACTCCTTCTACAAATTTTATTGTAGATCCTTACACAGTATCTAATATAAGTAGAGTAGCTATAGACACTATGAGATTCAAAGAGAACGAAGTACTGATACTTTTGAAAAATATAAAAGTGGATAAGTTTCCAGGTCCTGTCAGGATATTCCCTTGGACATTGAGGGAAGTTAGTGTAGAAATAGCAGGAGCTATGACAGAAATATTTTAAATGTCATTAGAAACGGGAATAGTGCCAGAGGATTGGCGTACTGCGCATGTTGTTCCATTGTTTAAAAAGGGTTCAAAGAATAAACCTAGCAATTATAGACCTGTTAGTTTGACGTCAGTGGTGGGCAAATTAATGGAAAGGATACTTAGAGATAATATATATAAGCATCTGGATAAACAAGGTCTGATCAGGAACAGTCAACATGGATTTGTGCCTGGAAGGTCATGTTTGACAAACCTTCTTGAATTTTTTGAAGCGGTTACTAGGGAAATTGATGAGGGTAAAGCAGTGGATGTTGTCTTTATGGATTTCAGTAAGGCCTTTGACAAGATTCCCCATGGGAGGTTAACCATATAACCATATAACCATATAACAATTACAACACGGAAACAGGCCCTCTCGGCCCTTCCAGTCCGTGCCGACCATTTGTTTTCCCCTAGTCCCATCTACCAGGTTGGTTAAGAAGGTTCAATCTTTGGGTGTTAATGGCGGAGTAGCAAGATGGATTCAACAGTGGTTGAATGGGAGATGTCAGAGAGTAATGGTGGGTTTGTCAGGTTGGAAGCCGGTGATCAGTGGGGTGCCTCAGGGATCTGTGTTGGGTCCACTGTTGTTTGTCATGTACATCAATGATCTGGATGATGGGGTGGAAAATTGGATAAGTAAGTATGCAGATGATACTAAGATAGGTGGGGTTGTGGATAATGAAGTAGATTTTCAAAGTCTACAGAGAAATTTGGGCCATTTGGAAAAGTGGGCTGAAAGATGGCAGATGGAGTTTAATGCTGATAAGTGTGAAGTGCTACATCTTGGCAGGACAAATCAAAATAGGACGTATATGGTAAATGGTAGGGAATTGAGGAATGATGTGGAACAGAGAGATCTAGGAATAACTGTGCATGGTTCCCTGAAGGTGGAATCACATGTAGATAGGGTGGTAAAGAACGCCTTTGGTGTGCTGGCCTTTATAAATCAGAGCATTGAATATAGGAGTAGGGAAGTAATGTTAAAATTGTACAAGGCATTGGTAAGACCAATTCTGGAGTATGGTGTACAATTTTGGTCGCCTAATTATAGGAAGGATGTCAACAAAATAGAGAGAGTACAGAGGAGATTTACTAGAATGTTGCCTGGGTTCCAACAACTATGTTACAGAGAAAGGTTGAACAAGTTAGGTTTTTGGAGCGCAGAAGGTTAAGGGGGGACTTGATTGAGGTCTTTATAATGATGAAAGGGATAGACAGAGTTGACGTGGCAGGATCGATTTTAACATTTAAAAGTAAAGTGGATAGGTTTATGGACGGGAAGGGAATGGAGGGGTATGGTCTGAGTGCAGGTAGATGGGACTAGGGATAAACAAATGGTCGGCACGGACTGGAAGGGCCGAGAGGGCCTGTTTCCGTGCTGTAATTGTTATATGGTTATATGGTTATAAACCGATCATCTGTTCTGCAATATCATTTATCATAACACACCTGTAATCTACCACCAATTGGAGGTTCAACAAAAGCTTCCTCTGTGATAGAATAAAGTTTTTGTACCTCTCCAAATGCACGTGATGGCCTTCTTCCCCAATAATATGGGTTAACATAAGGCTGTGCTGGATGAAAATACTTCCTCACCATACTCCTGCCTCTTTTTGATCCATATCTCAAATCCCCTTCACATTGGACCAGCCAATTTTTGCAAACGTTTTATGAGGCTGATAGTCTTTGCCTCTTTATCAATGTATTTGATTAGGTTTACTCCGTAATAACCAGGAGTCTGAACATCTGTATTGCCCTGCAAATCTAAAGTGCATGAGCTATAAAACAATGCCACTTGTCTTTTTTAAATGTTGGGCATTGCACAATCTTTCACTTGCTTCCCATAAGCAGTGATGCCACCCGCAAACTTGAAATTCTTTGGAATCGTATTCCCTGTGCCTCCGCACTATTGAAGACATGGGTGCCTTAATCGGATTCACCGTTGGCACCCTAGTAAAGCACAAGTATTTTCATATAAATCTGCTGTTTCAACCATAACAGCCTCCTGAAGCTGGTGAGAAACCAATTGATGTTGGCCACCATCGTTACCATCCATGGCCTCGCCGCTTCCTTCAGGTATGGTACTTTGTACCCATTAAGTTCACCTGAATTTATACTTGTGCTGTGGTGGGTACTTATGACCAAAAACACCACTTTCAGGGTCATTTTTTACTGCCCTGGTACTCCTGAGACTTGCTCAAGGAGCCTACCTCCAGCCCAATCCATATTCCCACAGTGGTAAAAGCACTATATACTTGTATATGGAAACCCCTTAGGGCCTGCCTGGGAATATTCTGGGTTTTTTAGACCCTTGGTTGAAAAATAATTTGGAGTATTTCTCCATTTAATTTATTCTGAGCCTTAAGGCTTTCTTGTCTGGAGGCCTTTCCTTATTAGAATCATCTAAAACCCTGGCCTCTCAGACTTCTTTATTTTCCTCCCCACTGGAGATTCTTCACATGGCTTTTGGTTTGTGGAGCGACTAAATGCTCCCTACGGTTAATTTTAACGGCCACCAGTATCGGAACCGGCTCCGCACTAATCTGCCGTCCCGATCGCTGAGATTCTACCCGGGACGCATTTTAACCTCCGTTTTTCCTCCGGGGTTTTTTCTCTTTTACTTTCAACTCCTGCTGGCTCTGCACGCCAGTACCACGGAGTTTGAAACACGCCCTGTAAATAATTCAATCCACTTACCTGCGGGCCTGTTCCTTACCGCTGGTGGAGCTGAGCTCTGCAGCTCTTTGCCTACCGACAGCGTCGATGTAATGCCGATCATGCGCCAGGCGGAACTTCTTCACGTAGTCACTCACGTGACTCCGAAGTAAAATTGTGTTACCCTTGTTGCACGCACATCTAATTTCCTGTTTGATGCCATCCCCAACTCCAATACTACTGTTAGGTGGCCTGTACACAACTCCCACTAGCGTTTTCTGCCCCTTAGAGTTTCGCAGCTCTACCCATATCGATTACACATCCTCCATGCTAATGTCCTTCCTTTCTATTGCATTAATCTCCTCTCTCACCAGCAACGCTACCCCACCTCCTTTTCCTTTCCGTCTATCCCTCCTGAATATTGTATATCCTTGGATGTTCAGCTCCTAGCCTTGGTCACTCTGGAGCCATGTCTCCGTGATCCCAACTATAGCATAGTCATTAATAGCTATCTGCACCTTCAACTCATCCACCTTATTACGAATGCTCCTCGCATTGAGGCACAAAGCATTCAGGCTTGTTTTTACAACACTTTTACCCTTTATGCAATTATGTTGACAAGTGGTCCCTTTTGATTTTTTTCCTGGATTTGTCTGCCAGCCACTATTAATTTTCACCTTGCTACCACTTGCTTCTATTGTCATTTTATATCCCTCTTTCTCTCTGCTCACACCTTTAAGACACCCACCACCTCTTACTCTGTTTATTATTTTTTTACTTCTTTCCCCCGTACATGTTGGGTCTGAGTGCTTCCCTTCTCTGCCTCCTGCCTCAGACACCGTCTCCTAGTTATCTCTATTTGAGTCCCTCCCCTCAACCTATCTAGTTTAAAGTCCCCCTAGTAGCCTTTGCAAATTTCCCCGCCAAGATACCGGTCCCCATTGGGTTCAAGTGAAACCCGTCCTTTTTCTACAGGTCACTGATCCAGTGACCTGAATCCCTGCCCTCCACACCAGTCCTTTAGCCATGTGTTTATCCTCCACATTGCTCCATTCCTACTCTCACTGTCACGTGGCACAGGAAGTAGTCCTGAGATTGTTATCTTTGTGGTCATTTTCCATAGCTCTCTTCCTAACTCCCTAAATTCTCCTTTTAGGACCACTTCTCTTTTTTTACCTATGTCATTGGTACCAATATGTACCACGACCTCAGGCTCCTCTCCCTCCCTTTTCAGGATATAACCATATAACCATATAACCATATAACAATTACAGCACGGAAACAGGTCCTCTCGGCCCTTCCAGTCCATGCCGACCATTTGTTTTCCCCTAGTCCCATCTACCTGCACTCAGACCATACCCCTCCATTCCCTTCACGTCCATATACCTATCCACTTTACTCTTAAATGTTAAAATCGATCCTGCCTCCACCACTTCTGCTGGAAGCTGATTCCACACAGCCACCACCCTCTGAGTAAAGAAGTTCCCCCTCACGTTACCCCGAAACCTCTGTCCCTTAATTCTCATGTCATGCCCTCTTGTTTGAAACTTCCCTACCCTCAATGGGAAAAACATATCCACGTCAACTCTGTCTATCCCTTTCATCATTTTAAAGACCTCAATCAAGTCCCCCCTTAACCTTCTGCGCTCCAAAGAATAAAGACCTAACTTGTTCAACCTTTCTCTGTAACATAGTTGCTGGAACCCTGGCAACATTCTAGTAAATCTCCTCTGTACTCTCTCTATTTTGTTGACATCCTTCCTAGAACTAGGCGACCAAAATTGTACACCATACTCCAGATCTTGGACACGTTCAGACACATCCCGGACCCTGGTACCAGGGAGGCAAACTACCATCCGGGTCTCCGGACTGCGTCCACAGAATCGCCAATCTGACCCCCTAACTATGGAGTCCCCTATTACTAATGCCCTCCTCTTCTTTTCCTTATGCTTCTGAACATCAGGGCCAGTCTCTGTACCGGAGGCCTGGTCGCTGTTGCTACCTCCAGGTAGGCTGTCCACCCCAACAGCACTCAAACTGGAGTACCTATTTTCAAGGTGTACAGTCACAGGGGTACTCTCTAGTGCCCGCCTCTGCCCCTTGCTTCTCCTAACTGTGACCCACTTGTCTGCCTCCTGTGGTTTTGGAGTGACTACCTCCCTGTAGCTCCTCTCTATGACCTCCTCACTCTCCCTGACCAGACGGAGGTCATTGAGCTGCTGCTCCAGGTTTCTAACACAGTCCTTTAGGAGCCCCATCTCGACACACCTGGCACAGATGTGGATGTCTGGAGGGCTATCAGATTCCTTGATCTCCCACATCTGACATCCAGAACAGTACACTGCCCTTGCCTTCATACTCCCCCCTTACACAGGATACAATATCAACACAATACAAAGTACACAACAAACTGCTGGAATCTGACTGCCAATCAGCTGCTTACCCTAGTCCACTTCCCACCAATCAGCGGCTTCCTCAAAAAAAACACTTCTCCAAATGGAATGTTATGGATTTCGGTAAAAACAAGCCCCGCGCTTGATTTTAAAGCTTACCGGTCGGGTGTCGCTCCTCCCCCTCCTTCTCTTCCAACGGCTCCTGTGGGCCTCTGAAAAAACAAGCCCCGCGCTGGATTTTTAAGCTTAAGCTTTGGGATACTTTCCCAATCTCATTTTCTAATTACTTTAATTAATTAATATGCAACTTTTGGCACTGACGAGTTATGACTTTCATCTCAATTATATTTCATCTAAATCTATGGCAAATTTCATGTAGTTCCGAGACGTAGGTGACAAAATTGGATTTCTAGACACATTTTTTGATGCTCGGCCTAAATTGAAAAGTAATAGAGAACAAGATGCTAATTTCCAAGTATGAAAATGGCCATAACGTTTTTAATACTGAAGATATGAAAGTGAATAAGGTGTCAAATTAAACTTATTTTTATGCTTTATCTGATGGGATAAATTACAGGCTTGATGTTTAAAATCTGAAAATGTTTTAACGTTCCTACATAGTAAATGCTGACCTGCAGTTCCCCGCGTGTACTCCAGGTGGTGCAGCGGCAACAGTACGGGTGACGGTCGCGACCTCGACAGCTGCAACATCCCCATGGGACTGGAGTTTGGGAGATGAGTGTAGAGGGGAAGGGAAAGGACCAGTGTGGTGAGTGAGTGAGTGAGGGGGGGAGAGAGAGGTAGGGGGGGAGTGAGGAGTGAGTGAGTGAGTGAGGGAGTGAGCGAGGGAGTGAGGGGGGTGAGAGGCGGCTTGGGAGTGAGTTTTCGTTCCCCCGTGAGTGAGTGAGTGAGTGAGGGGAGAGAGTGGGGGGGAGTGAGTGAGTGAGTGTTTGTGAGGGAGTGAGTGAGTGGAGTGAGGGGGTTGAGTGAGTGAGTGAGTGTGTGAGTGAGGAGGGAGTGAAGTGAGGGAGTGAGTGAGTGGGAGGGATGTGAGGGGGGAGTGGTGAGGGCGTGAGGAGGGGAAAGTGAGTTTGTGATGTGCGTGAGTGAGTGAGTGAGTGAGGGAGTGAGTGAGAAATGGGGATTGTGAGTGAGTGAGTGAGTGAGTGATGAGGGGGTGATGTGATGAGTGAGTGGAGTGAGGAGGATGAGTGAGTGAGGGGGTGAGTGAGTGAGTGAGTGAAGTGAGTGAGGGAGGGGAGTGAGTGAGGGAAGTGTAGGGGGAGTGATGAGTGAGTGAGTGAGTGAGGGGGAGTGAGTGAGGGATGGGGTGAGGTGAGGGAGTGAGTGAGTGAGTTAGTGAGGAGTGGAGTGAGGGAGATTCGTGAGGAGTGACGTGAGTGAGTGGTGGAGGGAGCGACGTGAGGAAAAAGTGAGGGGGAGTGAGTGAGTGAGGGGGACTTTATCGGGGAGTGATTGAGCGGGTGAGTGAGTAAGTGAGTGAGTGAGGGTGTGATTGAGGGAGTGAGGGCGGAGTGAGTGAGTGAGGAGGGATGTGAGTGAGTGAGTGGTGAGGGAGTCATGTGAGGGGGATGTGGTGAGTGAGTGAGGGGGGAGGTGAGTGAGGGGGAGTGGTGAGTGAGGGGGGTGAGTGAGTGAGGGTGGAGTGCGTGGTGAGTGAGGGGGAGTGAGTGATGTGAGTGAGTGAGGGAGTGAGTGAGTGAGGGGGAGAAGTGAGTGAGGTGAGTGAGGGGGACGTGAGGAGTGAGTGGGGAGTGAGTGAGTGAGGGGAGTGAGTGAGGTGAAGTGAGTGAGTGGGGGATGTGAGTGAGTTGAGTCGAGTGGGTGAGGGAGAGTGGGTGAGTGAGGAGGGAGTGTGAGTCGATTGTGAGTGAGGGAGAGAGTGAGGAGTGAGTGGGAGTGAGGGAGTGAGTGAGGAAGTGAGTGAGGGAGTGAGTGAGGGAGTGAGGGGGGAGGAGGTGAGTGAGTGGAGGAATGAGTGGGGAGTGTGAGTGAAGTGAGTGGGTGAGGGTGAGTGAGGGGGGAGTGAGTGAGCGAGGGGGGAGTGAGTTGGTGAGGGGTGACTGAGTGGTGAGTGAGGGATAGTGATGTGATGTGAGCGAGTGAACCGTGAGCGAGTGAGTGAGGGGAGTGAGTGGGTGAGTGAGAGGGAGTGAGGGAGGTGAGTGTGAGGGAGTGAGTGAGTGAATGAGTGGAGGAGTGAGTAGTGAGTGAGGGAGTGAGTGAGTGAGTGAGTGACGTGAGGTGAGCGAGTGAGGGAGAGTGCAGAGTGAGTGAGTGAGGGGGGAGTGAGTGATGTGAGTGAGTGGTGAGTGGAGATGTGAGTGAGTGAGTGAGTGAGTGAGTGAGGAGTGGGTGTGCGTGAGGGAGTGGTGAGTGAGTGAGGGGGGATGTGAGTGAGTGGAGTGAGTGAGTGAGTGAGAGAGTGAGGGGAGGTGAGTGAGTGAGTGAGTGAGTGAGTGATGTGAATGAGGAGTGATGTGAGTGATGTAGTGAGTGAGTGAGTGAGGGATGGCGTGAGTGAGTGAGGGGGGAGTGAGGAGTGAGTGGGTGAGTGGGTGGGTGGTGTGAGGGAGTGTGTGAGTGATGTGAGTGGATGGGTGAGAGTGACTGAGTGAGGGGGGAAGAAGGGATGTGAGGGATCGTGAGTGAGTGAGGAGGAAAGTGAGGGAGTGGGTGACGTGAGTGAATGGGTGAGTTGAGTGGGTGAGTGAGGGAGGAGGGAGTTGAGTGAGTGCGTGACGTGAGTGCATGATTGTGAGTGAAGTGAGTGAGTGAGTGAGTGTATGGGTGAGTGAGTGAGGGGGTGCGAGGCGGTGAGGAGTGAGAGGATGTGGGGTGGAGTGAGTGGGTGTGAGGGGAGTTGGGTGAGTGAGTGAGTGAGTGAGTGTGGGAGTGGGTTGAGTGAGTGGGGGGAGTGAAGGAGTGTGTGAGTGGGGAGTGAGGGATGTGCGCGCCTGTGAGTGAGTGGTGGGTGAGTGAATGCATGAGTTGAGTGAGTGAGTGTGAGTGGAGTTGACTGTATGGGTATGAGTAGGAGGGGGGATGTGAGTGAGTAAGTGAGGGGGGAGCGATCTTGTGTTGTGAGGGGGAGTGAGTGAGTGAGTGAGGGGGGTGTGAGTGAGTGAGGGGGGAGTGAGTGTGTGAGTGATGGAGGTGTGTGATGTGAGTGAGTGAGTGTGTGAGTGAGTGAGAGAGTGAGTGAGAGTGAGTGAGTGAGAGAGTGACGTGAGTGAGGGGGGAGTGAGTGTGTGCGTGAGTGAGTGAGTGAAGTGAGTGGAGGTGGGGGTGACGAGTGAGTGAGTTAGGGAGTAAAGTGGAGTGAGGGGTGAGTGGATGAGTGAGTGAGTGAGTGAGTGAGGAGAGTGAGGATGCGTGAGGGGGAGGTGAGTGTGTGTGAGGGAGTGGTGAGTGAGTGAGTGTTGTGAGAGAGTGAGTGATGTGCAGTGTAGTGAGTGGGTGAGGGGGGGGTGAGTGAGGGGGAGGGAGTGAGGAAGTGACGTGACGTGATGTGAGCGAAGGGGAGTGAGTGAGTGAGGGGTGTGAGCATGAGTGAGTGGTGTGGCGAGTAGTGGGCGGTGAGTGAATGAGTGGTGGGGTGAGGAGTGAGTGAGAGAGTGATATGAAGGACGTGAGTGAGTGAGTGAGTGAGAGTGAGTGAGTGGAGTGGATGGGTGGGTGACGTGAGTGAGTGGGGCGAGTGTGGATGTAAGTGAGTGGTGAGGGGGGGAGTGAGGCAGTGGGTGAAGTGATAGTTAGCGGAGAGTGAGTGAGTGAGTGAGTGACGGTGAGTGAGGGAGGAGTGAGTGAGTGGTAGTGATTTCATGTGAGTGGGTGAGTGGTGGGTTGAGTGAGTGAGTGAGTGGCGTTGAGCTGAGTGAAGTGATGAGTGATTGTGATGTGGGTGAGTGAGTGGAGTGGGTGAGTGATGGTGAGTGGGTGAGTGAGGTGAGTGAGTGAGTGGGTGAGTGAGTGGTGGGTAATGAGTGTGAGTGAGAGTGAGTGAACGTGTGTGAGTGGAGTGGAGTGAAAGGTTTTTTTTTGGAGGTTTGTGAAGTAGGGGGTGGTGAGGTGAAGTGAGTGAGGGAAGAATGTGAAGTGAGTGAAGGAGTGGGTGAGTGTAGTGTGAGGTGATGTGGGTGAGGGAGTGGGTTGATGTGAGTGAGTGAGTGAGGGAGTGAGTGAGGGAGGGAAGGAGTGAATGGGTGAGGGGGGAGAGTTAAGTGAGGGAAGTGATGTGAGTGAGTGGGGAGAGAGGGGAGTGATTGGGTGAGGTGGTGAGTGGGTGAGTGAGTGGATGAGTGAAGTGAGTGAGGGGGAGAGGTGGGGAAGTGAGTGATGTGAGCAGGGAGTGAGGGGTGGGTGAGTGAGTATGAGTGAGTGTGTGAGTGAGTGAGGAGTGAGGAAGTGATGTGAAGTGAGGGGGGAGTGAGGGAGTGGGTGATTGAGTGAGGGAGCGGCAGTGAGTGATGAGTGAAGTGGGTGAGTGAAGGAGTGATGGAGTGAGTGAGAGAGTGAGTAAGTGAGTGAGTGAGTAAGTGAGTGTGGATGTGAGTGTGTGAGGAGTGTTGAGTGAGTGAGGAACGTGAGTGAGGAGTGAGTGAGGGGGGCCAGTGAAGTGAGGTGAAGTGAGTGAGTGAGTGGGCGAGTGAGTGACTAGGGAGTGAGTGGATGGGTGAGTGAGTGAGTGAGGGGCGAGGTGTGAGATGGAGGGAATGTGAGTGAGTGAGGGGGGATGAGTGAGGCAGTGGGTGAGTGATAGTGCGAGAGTGCGAGTGAGTGAGTGAGTGAGTGATGTGAGTGAGTGTGGAGGGAAGTGAGTGGGTAGTGAGTGGTGAGTGTGTGGGTTGAGTGATGAAGTGTGTGGGGTGAAAGTGAGTGAGTGAGTGGAGTGGAGTGAGTGATGGGAGGTGAGTGAGTATGTGAGTGAGTGAGTAAGTGAGTGAATGAGTGAGTGGTGGAGTGAGTGAGTGCGGAGGAGTGATGTGGGAGTGGTGTGGGGGGAGTTGAGTGAGTGAGTGTCGTGAGTGAGTGGGGAGTGAGTGAGTGAAGTGAGTGAGTGGGGTGAACGTGAGTGAGTGACTGAAGGGGGACGTGGGAAGGAAGTGAGTGAGTGAGTGAGCGAAGGGGTTTGCGTGAGGCGGGTGAGGTGATGTGAGTGTGAGCTGAGTGAGGCGGTGAGTGAAAGAGTGAGGGGGGGGGTGAGGGAGTGAGGTGAGAGAGTGAATGATGGAGTGGTGAGTGGAGTGAGTGGATGGTGAGTGATGTGAGTGAGGGGGGAGTGTGGGAGGGAGTGAGTGTGTGAGTGGGGGGAGTGAGGCAGTGGGTGAGTGAGTGAGTGAGAGTGGAGTGAGTGAGAGTAGTGATGGTGAGTGAGAGAGGGATTGAGTGAGTGAGTGAGTGACGTGGTGAGTGAGTGGGTGCTGTGAGTGGCGTGAGTGCGTGAAGTGACGTGGGTGAGTGGGAGGGTGAGTGAGTGAGTGGGGAGTGAGTGAGTGGGTGAGTGAGTGAGTGAGTGGTGTGAGTGGGTGAGTGGGTAAGTGGAGTGAGTGAGGACGTGAGTGTGAGTGGCCAGTGAGTGATGTGAGATGGGGTGAGTGATTGAGTGAGTGAGGAAGAAGTGAGTGAGTGTGTGGGTGAGTGAGTGAGTGAGTGGGTGAGTGGATGTGTGTGAGCGTGAGGATGTGAGTGAGTGAGGGAGTGATGTGAGGGAGGGAAGGAAGTGAATGAGTGAGGGGGGCGTGAGGGAAGTGAGGAGTGAGGGGGAGGAGTGTGAGGGAGTGAGTGGGGGAGTGAAGTGAGTGGGTGAGTGGATTGGATGAGGTGAGGTGAGTGAGGGGGGTGTTGGGAAGTGAGTGAGTGGCAGGGATTGAGGGGGTGTGGGTGAGTGAGTGAGTGAGTGATGTGAGGCGTGAGGGAAGTGAGTTGAGTGAGGGGGGAGTGAGGGAGATGGGTGAGTGAGTGAGTGAGTGAGTGGGTGGGTGTGTGAGGGAGTGAGTGTGTGAGTGGGGTGAGTGAGTGAGGGACGTGAGTGAGTGATGAGTGAGTGGTGAGTGAGTGAGTGCGTGAGAGAGTGAGTAATGTGAGTGAGTGAGTAAGTGATGTGATTGAGTGAGTGCGGGAGGAGTGAGTGAGTGAGGAGTGAGTGAGGAGTGAGCGGGGGGGAGTGATTTGCGTGCGTGAGTGAGTGGGCGCGAGGGAGTGAGTGAAGTGATGTGAGTGAGTGAGTGCGTGAAGTGAGTGAGTGAGTGAGTGAGTGGGTGGGGAGTGAGGGAGTGGAGAGTGAGTGGGTGAGGGAGGGGGGTGAGGGAGGGGGAGTGGAAGTGTAGGGAAGTGAATGTGTTGAGTGAGTGAGGGGGGAGTGAGGCAGGTTGGGCGTGAGTGAGTGAGTGAGATGAGAGGGTGAGTGCGGGACGTGTCGTGGAGTGAGGGGTGAATGAGGGAGGAAGGAGTGAATGAGTGAGGGGGGGAGTGAGGGAGAGTGAGTGACGTGAGTGGGGATTGAATTAAGTGAGGGAGTGAGTGGTGTGAGTGAGGAGGAGTGGGTGAGTGTGTGGATGAGTGAGTGATTGAGGGGGGAGTGGGGAAGGAAAGTGAGGTGCGCAGGGTGTTAGGGTGTGGGTGATGTGAAGTGAGTGAGTGATGAGTGAGGGGTGAGGAAGTGAGTGAGTGAGGGGGGGGAGTGAGGGAGTGGGTGGTGAGTGAGGGAGTGAGTGAGTGATGAGTGAGTTGGTGAGTGAGTGAAGTGAGTGAGTGAGAGAGTGAGTGATTGAGTGAGTAAGTGAGTGATGAGTGAGTGAGGTGAGTGAGTGAGTGAGTGAGTGAGTGAGTGATGGATGTGAGTGAAGTGACAGGGGTGAGTGAGGGGGGTGAGGAGTGAGTGAGGGGAGTGAATGAGATGTGAGTGAGTGAGGGAGGGATGTTGAGGGGAGTGAGTGAATGAGGGAGTGGGGTGAGTGAGGGAGGGAGTGGGTGAGTGAGGGGAGTGAGGGGGGAGTGAGTGAGTGAGGGGGAGGGAGTGATGTGGTGGGGGTGGGGGTAAGGAGTGAGTGGGTGAGTGAGTGAGGGTTGTGGGTTGATGGAGTGAGTGAGTGGAGTGAGTGAGTGAGTGGATGGGTGAGTGAATGAGTGAGGGGGGGTGAGGAAGTGAGTGATGAGTGAGTGAGGGGGAGTGAGGCAGTGGGTGAGTGGATGAGCGAGAGTGAGTGAGTGAGGTGAGTGAGTGAGTAGTGAGGAGTGAGTGAGTGTCTGTGAAGTGAAGTGGGTGTGAAGTGGGTGGGTGAGTGAGTGGTGAGTGGGTGAGTGAGTTGAGTGATAGAGATGAGTGGGTGAGTGTTGTGAGTGGGGAGTGAGTGAGTGGGTGTGTGGATGTGAGTGATGTGAGTGGTGTGAGTGATGTGAGTGGGTGGTGGAGTGAGTGAGTGAGGTGGGTGAGTGGTGAGTGGTAAGTGAGTGAGTGAGTGAGTGTGTGAGGAGGACACAGTGTGGAGTGAGTGAGTGGGTGTTGTGTGAGGAGTGAGAGGGGGTGAGTGAGTGAGTGAGGGTGGAGGAAGAATGTGAGTGATGTGAAGTGAGTGGGTGTGAGTGAGTGAAAGGTGGGTGAGTGAGTGGGTGTGAAGTGAGTGAGTGTGTGAGTGAGGGAGTGAGTGGAGGGAGGAGGAAGTGAATGTGTGGAGGGGGAGTGGGGAAGTGAGGGAGTGAGTGAGTGAGGGTGGGACGGGAGGGAGTGAGTGGAGTGAGTGATTGTGAGTGGGTGAGTGAGGGGATGGAGTGAGTGAGTTGAGGGTGAGGTGGGGAAGTGAAGTGAGTGAGCGTGAGTGAGGGGGTGGGTGAGTGAGGAAGTGAGTGATGTGAGTGGAGGAGTGAGGAAGTGAGTGAGTGAGGGGGGAGTGAGGGAGTGGCGTGAGTGAGTGAGGTGAGTGAGTGATTGAGTGAGTGGGTGAGTGAGTGAGTGAGTGAGTGGAGTGAGTGTGAGAGTGAGTAGTGAGTGAGTGAGTAAGTGAGTGCATTGAGTGAGTGAGGGAGTAGTGAGTGAGTGAGGGAGTGAGTGAGGAGTGAGGGGGGGGGAGTGAGTGAGTGAGAGAGTGAGTGGGCGAGTGAGGGAGTGAGGTGAGTGAGTGGTGAGTGAGTGAAGTGAGGGGGGGGAGAGTGAGGAAGTGAGTGAGTGAGTGAGCCGAGGGGGGAGTGAGTGAGGGGGGGGAGTGAGGGAGTGAGTGAGTGAGAGAGTGGGGAGTGAGGCAGTGGGTGAGTGAAGTGAGTGAGAGTGAGTGGGACGTTGGAGTGACGGGAGTGAGTTGAGTGAGGATTGAGTGAGTGAGTGAGTGAGTGGGGGTGAGGAGTGGGTGTGTGAGTGGTGAGTGCGTGAGTGAGAGGG
>JAVHYY010000072.1:0-84108 GCA_035221665.1 Okamejei kenojei
TTTTTTACTAACCTCTTTTCTCCTTCACATATCTATAAAAACTATTGCAGGTCATTGTTTATGTTCCCTGCCAGTTTTCTTTCATAATCTATTTTTTCCTTTCCTAATAAAGCCTCTTTGTTCTCCTCAGGTGGTCTCAATGAATTTCTCCCAGTCCTCATGGTATGCAGCTTTTTCTGGCTACTTGTACGCATCATCCGTTGCATTTGATACTACCCTGAATTTTCCCTTGTTATCCACGGATGCACTACCTTCCCCGAGTTATTTATTTTGCAAACTAGTGATGAACAAATTTTTGAAGTTCACATCAAGCGCGTCTTTAAATGTCTTCCATTGTATATCCACCGCAACCCTTTTAGAATTAATTGCAAGTCAATCTGGCCAATTCACGTCCTCAAACCCTCAACATTTACCTTCTTTAAGTACATCAGAACCATTGATTCTGAATAACAATGTCACTCTCCTTCCTAAATAAGAACTCATAACCATATTATGGTAACTCTGCCCAAGGGGGCCACGTACAACAAACGGCTAATTACCCTTCCTCATACTCAAAACCATCTAAAATAGCCTTCTCTCAATACTTTGGCTTCCATCTACATTTGATTAATAAGCTATCCCGCATACATTCCAAAAAATCCTCTCCTCAGCACGCCCTGCCTCATTTGATTAACCCAATCTATATTTAAGATTGAAGTCACCCCTTATAACGTTTGCCTTTGTCGCACGCATTTCTAATTTTCCCGTTTGGATACCGATCCCCAACTTTCTCTGCTACTGTTAGGTGGCCTGTACACACACCCACCAAGCTTTTTCTGCCCCTTATGTTTTGGTAGCTCTAAACTCCATAACCATTCCCATCCACCACGCTAATGTCCTACCTTCAGATGCTTTAATCTCCTCTCTAACCACACCTAAACCCCAACTCCTTTTCCTTTCTCGTCTATCCCTCCTGAATATGAATAAATCCCAGGATGGATCAGCTCCCAGCCTACGTCACCCTTGAGCCATGTCTTCCGGATCCAACTATATCAAAATCACTTAATATCTATCAGCACGTTCAACTCGTCCTACCTAATTACGAAAACTCCATGCATTGAACACAACGCCATCAGCTTGACTTTACAACGCATTTACCCCCTTATACAATTTTTGCTGAATAAGGTGCCCTTTTTGATTTTGCCACTGGTTTTGTACTGCCTGCCACTTTTACCTTTCACCTTGCTACCTAATGCTTCTACCCTCATTTTACACCCTCCTGCCTCTCTGCTCTGTAACCCACCCCCCTGCCACAATAGTTTAACACCTCCCCGACAAGCACTAGCAACACACCCCAAGAACATTGGTTCCATTTCATTCCCAGTTGCAAACCGTCCTGTTAGTACCGGTCCCACCTTCCCCCAGAACTGGTCCCAGTGCCCTAAAAATTTGAATCCCTCCCCCTTGCAAACCACTTTTTGAAGCCACGTATTCATTTGCATTATCCTCCTATTTCTACTCTGACGGGCCCGTGGAACAGGTAGTAAATCCGAGATTACTACCTTTGAGGTCCTACTTGAAAGTTTATCTTCCTAGCTCCCTAAATTTCACCTTGTAAGGACCTCATTCCCAATTTATACCTATATCGGTTTGGTGCCAACATGCACCCCGACAACTGGCTGTTCACCTCACCCCTCCAGAATGTTTCTGCAGCCGTTCAGTGACATATCCCTGACCTTTTGCACCAGGGATGCAACCATACCACCTGGAGACTCGATTGCGGCCGCCGAAACTCCCTATCTATGCCCCTGACAATGAATCCCCTAATACTATTGCCCTGTACCCCTCTTTTTCCTTTTTCCCCCTCATTTGCTGCAGAGGCCACCCATGGTGCCATGAACCTGGCAGCTGCGCATTCCTCTGATGACCATCTCCCTCAACAGTATCCAAAATGGTAATACCTGTTTTTATGAGGGAGATGACCGCATGGACTCCAGCACTTAACCCTACCTGCCTACTTGCATTGCTGCTATTGGCCACCCTTCCCTTCAATGTACCTCCAACCTTTTGCCTTTGGGGGGGGGCCCCGGGGTTTATTTGTGACCAACTCACTGTACATTGCTATCCACGACGTTCGCTTCCGCATTCGTGGATGCTCCATATGAATCCATCCGCAGTTCCAATCGTTCAATGCGGTCTGCCAGGAGCTGCAGCTGGACACACTTCCTCAAACGTAAGTCACCAGGGACAACACCGACCTATCTCCTGAATCTCCCACATGTTGCATGCTGAACAAACCATGGGGCCAATCTCTACTAGCCGATATCCTTACTCCCAAAATTACTAAAAAACAAACACAAAACTTATCCTTTAAACATTACTAACTAAATACTGAATCCCTACTCCAGAATCCCTCACATCCCAGAAGGCAGAAATGTTAAAAATTGTAAACCCGGAGTTGCACCCACTCCAGCTGCTATCCTCGGGTCCATCTTCACCAATCAGCGCTTTTCCTCACAAAAAACCCACTTCTCCAAATGGAACGTTTATGGAATTTGGGTCGCTCCTCCCCTACTCCTCTCCCAACGCTCCAGTGGGCCTCTGGAAACACAAGCCCCCGCGCCTAGTATTTAAAACCTACCGGTCGGGTTGGTCGCTCCTCCCCCTCCTCACTCCTCCCAAGGCTCCTTGGGCCTCTCCAACGGCTCCTGTGGGCCTCTCATTAAACTCCATCTGTCATCTTTCAGCCCACTTTTCAAAATGGCCCAAATCTCTCTGTAGACTTTGAAAATCTACTTCATTATCCACAAAACCACCTATCTAGTATCATCTTCAAAAGTGTCAGTACTTCCTCCTCTTTGAATCTCATAGTTTCCATAGCTACTCTACTTTTCCCCCCTAACTCACAGAGTTCTCCTTGGTGAATACCGAAGAAAAGAAATTGTTCAATATCTCCCCCATCTCTTTTGGCTCTGCAGCTAGCTGTCCATTCTGGTTCTCTATTGGTCGAATTGTATCCCTCGTTATCCTTTTGCTGTTAATATAGCTGTAGAAACCCTTAGGGTTTACTTTCACACCTTTCTTGCCAAAGCAACCTCATATCTTCTTTTAGCCTTCCTAATTTCTTTCTTAAGATTCTTTTTACATTCTTTATACTCCTCTAGCACCTCATTTACTCCATGCCTCCTGTAATTATTGTAGTTATCTCTCTTTTTTCGAAACAACTGTCCAATTTCCCTTGAAAACCATAGCTCTTTCCATACACCCCTCAAAAACACTCTAAACACTCTAAGCTCCTCTAATCCCCTCTAAACCCCACTAAATCCCCTCTACAACGTTCAGAAGCCCTCCAAACCCTATCTACTCCTCTAAACCCCTATACACTCCCTATAAACCATCTAAACACCCAATAAACCCCTCTAAACCACTCTAAACTACACAAACTCCATATAAATCGCACAAAACGCCTCCAAAACCCTTCTAGCCCGATCTAATCCTTCCAAACCGAATATAAACCCCTCTAGATACCCTCTACACCTTATCCAAACCCATCTAAAACCCTCAAAACCCCTCTAATCCATTTAAATACCCTCTAAACACCCTCTAAAGCACTCTAAACCCCTCTAACCCCGCTCTCAATCAATCAAACCTTTTAAAATCCAATCTGAATCCCTCAAAACCGTACTAAACCCCAACATCCCCTAAACCCCTCTAAACCCATTCAAAGCCCCTCTAAAATCCTCTATACCCTCTATACCCCCGTTAGACACATCTGAACCAATCTGAACCACTTCTTATCCCCTCTATACTGCTCATCTAAAACCCATTCTAATCCTCTCTAAACCCCTCTACAAACCCCTTAGAAACCCTCGTCCTAAACCCCACACAAAACAACTCTAAAAACATCTAAACCACTCTAAACATCATCTAATCCAATCTAAAACCCATATGAACCCACCTAAATCCCATCTAATTCCCCTCTTATAACCCTTTAACTCACTAACCCCTCTAACTGCTTTTCTAAAACCCTCTAAACCCCTCTAAACCATATAAAACCCTCTAAATCCATTCTAATCTCACCTTAACCCCAACTACAACCCGGTAAAATACCATCTATAAATACGCCCTTTCCAAACCCATGAAAACCCATTCTAATCCCATTAAACCCATCTAAACACAATCTAAACCACTCTGAACCCCTCTGAACCCATCTCTAACCCCCCTCTGAATTCCCTTCAATATACCAATAACCCCCTCTAACCCCCACTAACCCCCATAAAATTCCTTGTAAACCACAGTAAACCCCTCCAAACTCCGCAAACACCCATACACCCCCTCAAAAACCCCTCTAAACAATCTAAGCCCCGCTAATCCCACTCTAAACCCCAGTAAATCCCCACTGCAACGTTCAGAAAACCACCAAACCCTATCTAACCCCCTCTAAACCCATCTAAACCCCCTATAAACCATCTAGACACCATATAAACCCCTCTAAACCCCTCAGTTTATAGGGGTTTAGGGACGTTTAGAGAGGTTTACATGGGTTTACAGGTGTTTACATTGGGTATCGAGGGCTTTTTAGGGGTGTAGATGGGTTTAGAGGGGTTTGCATGAGTTTGGAGGGAGAGGGATTAACTTGCGGTTAGATGTATTTACAGAGGTTTTGAGGGGTTTACAGGTGTTACCGGGTGTTTACACGTGTTCTGAGTAGTTTAGAGGGGTGTGCGGGGGTTTAAAGTTGTTTAGAGGATTTAGAGGGTGTTAGAGTGATTTTCAGGGATTTAGAGGAGTTACAGGTGTTTATAGGAGTTTAGAGGTGTTTAGAAGGTTTTAGATGGGTTTAGAGTGTTTTACAGGTATTTGCAGGTGTTTAGAGATGTTTACAATGGTTTAGAATGGTTTTGAGGTGTTTAGATGGGTTAGTGTGGTTTACGAGGGTTTGGAGATGTTTAGAAAGATTTATATGGGTTTACAGGTGTTTACATGGGGTATCGAGGGCTTTATAGGGAACTAAAGGGGTTTGCAGGAGTTTGGAGGGGTTTAGAGGGATTTACATGGGCTAGAGGTATTTACAGAGGTTGTGAGAGGTTTACAGGTGTTTCCGGGTTTTTACATGTGTTTAGAGCGGTTTTGACTGGTTTAGAGGGGTTTGCCGGGGATTAGCGATGTTTAGAAGGGTTCACATGCATTGTGAGGGATTTACAGCTGTTTATTGATGGGTTTAGAAAGTTTCGGATGGGTTTAGAGGGGTATCGAGGGGTTTACAGATGTTTGCAGGTGTTTAGAGAGGTTTAGAGGTGTTCAGTGTTACAGGGGATTTACTGGCGGTTAGAGATGTTTAAAGGGGTTGAGAGCGGTTTAGAGGGGTTTAGACGGAATTTAGACGGGTTTAGAGGGGCTTAGAGGGGTTTGGAATGGTTTAGAGGGATTTACGTGGGTCTGAGGTATTTGCAATGGTTTGAGGGTTTACACGTGTCTCCGGGTGTTTGCAGGTGTTTAGAGCGGATATGAGTGGTTTAAAGAAGTTTGCCGGGGATTAGAGAATTTTAGAGGGTTTACAGGGGTTTAGAGGGTTTAGAGGGTTTTGGATTTGAAGGGATTCAGAGGTGTTTTTGAGGTGGGTTAGAGGGGTTTTAATGGATTTATTAGCGGGATGTACGTGGGTTAAGGTATTTTACAGAGGTGTGAAGGTGTTTTCGGGTTTTTACAGGTGTTTAGAGAGGTTGTTAGTGGTTTAAAGGGGTTTGTATGGGATTAGGGATATTTAGAAGTGTTTACAGCTGGCTAGACGGGTTTAGAGTGGTTTAAAGGGATTTACAGGGGGTTAAGGGGATGTGCAGGGGGTTTAGAGGGGTTTAGAGTGGGGTTTAGATGGGTTTAGAGGCGTTTAGAAGGTTTTGGAGGGCTTTGCAGTTGTGTAGAGAGGTTTAGAGTGATTTAGTGCGTTTTACAGAGGGTTGCAGAGGTGCTTGCTAGGGCTTTGATGTGTTTGCAGGGGATTAAAGATGTTTGGAGGGGTTTACAGCTGTTTAGAGGGATTTACAGGGGGTTAGGGGGTTTAGGTGGGTTTGGTGGGGTTTAGAGTGAGGTTAGCTGTCTTTATAGGGGGCTTAGAGGCGTTTAAAGTGGTCCACGTGGGTTAGAGGGGTTTACAGGGATTTACAGGAGGCTTAGAGGTGTGTACAGGGGTTTAGAGGGGTTTAGCGTGAGTTTAGTGGGCTTTGTGAGGAGATTGGAGGCGATTAGCGTGGTCCACATGGATTTAGAGGGGCTTGCATGGGGTTATAGGGGTTTAGGGGGATTTACAGGGGTTTAGAGGGACTTACAGGGGTTTCGAGGGGTTTAGATGGGTTTAGAGGTGTTGAGAAGGGTTTAGTTTGTTTACAGACGTTGGAGCGGTTTACACGGTTTAGCGCGTTTTGCAGACGTTTACAGGGGTGTAGAGGGGTTTAGGATTGTTTACAGCGGTTTAGATATATTTACATGGGTTTACAGGGGGTTTACATGGGGTTTGGAGGGGTTTGCATGGGTTTGGATGGGTTTAAAGGGTTTTACATGTGTATTTAAAGAGGTTTTGATGGGTTTACAGGTGTTTCCGGGTGCATTACTAGTGTTTACAGAGAGGTTTTGCCGGTGGGGGCTGGTATAGAGAGTTTGCAGGGGATTAGAGATGTTTAGAGAGGTTTACATGGTTTACAGGGTGTTGGAAGGGGTTTTAGAGGGTTTGGAGGGGTATTGGAGGGGGTCTGGAGATGTGTTAGTGCGGGTTGGAGGGGGATGGAGCTGTTTAGAGTGGTTTAGGTAGGTTTAGTTGTCTACACAGGTTTTAGTTGTTTAGAGAGGTTTACATAGGTTTACAGGGGGTTAGAAGGATTTACAGGAGTTTAGAGGGGTTTGGGGTTTTATAGAGGGCTTTACAGGGGTATAGAAGTGTTCGGGAGTGTTACATGGGGATTAAAGTGGTTTAGAGGGGCTCATCGGGCTTTCTAGCGGTTTAGAGGCGTTTAGTCCTGTAAATCCTTCTAAAGTGGATAAGTCTCCAGGTCCTGACAGGATATTCCCTAGGACATTGAGGGAAGTTAGTGTAGAAATAGCAGGAGCTATGACAGAAATATTTCAAATGTCATTAGAAACGGGAATAGTGCCGGAGGATTGGCGTACTGCGCATGTTGCTCCATTGTTTAAAAAGGGTTCAAAGAATAAACCTAGCAATTATAGACCTATTAGTTTGACGTCAGTGGTGGGCAAATTAATGGAAAGGATAGATAATAGAGATTAATATATATATTAAGCATCTGGATAAACAAGGGTCTGTATTCAGGAACAGTCAACATGGATTTGTGCCTGGAAGGTCAATGTTTGACAAAACCTTTTTGAATTTTTTGAAAGCGGTAACTAGGGAAATTGAATGAGGGTAAAGCACCGTGGCAAGATGTTGTCTATATGGCGAATTTCAGTAAGGCCGCACAGTTTGACAAGGTTTTCCCATCACCCACTCAGCCCCTTTTATTGAAGTAGGGCGGGGGGGGGGTTGGTGTGTTTTGTGTAGTGAAAGTTATGATTTAAAATATCAGAAGGTTTTGTTTTGGTTTTTTTTGTTTTTTTTGTTTTAAAATGGGGTTACAACAATAGAAATTTGGGTGTTAATGCGAGTAGCAAGATGGATTCAACAGTGGCTTGAATGGGAGATGTCAGAGAGTAATGGTGGATGGCTGTTTGTCAGGTTGGAAGCCGGTGACCAGTGGGGTGCCTCAGGGATCTGTGTTGGTCCACTGTTGTTTGTCATGTACATCAATGATCTGGATGATGGGGTGGAAAATTGGATAAGTAAGTATGCAGATGATATTAAGATAGGTGTATTGTGGATAATGAAGTAGATTCTCAAAGTCTACAGAGAGATTTGGTCCATTTGGAAAAGTGGGCTGAAAGATGGCAGATGGAGTTTAATGCTGATTAAGTGTGAAGTGCTACATCTTGGCAGGACAAATCAAAATAGGACGTACATGGTAAATGGTAGGGAATTGAGGAATGCTGTGGAACAGACGGGTCTAGGAATAACTGTGCATAGTTTTTCCCTGAAGGTGGAATCGCATGTAGATAGGGTGGTAAAGAAAGCCTTTGGTGTGCTGGCCTTATAAATCAGAGCATTGAATATAGGAGTAGGGAATTAATGTTAAAATTGTACAAGGCATTGGTAAGACCAATTCTGGAGTATGGTGTACAATTTAGGTCGCCTAGTTATAGGAAGGATGTCAACAAAATAGAGAGAGTACAGAGGAGATTTACTAGAATGTTGCCAGGGTTCCAGCAACTATGTTACAGAGAAAGGATTGAACAAGTTAGGTCTTTATTCTTTGGAGCGCAGAAGGTTAAGGGGGGGACTTGATTGAGGTCTTTAAAATGATGAAAGGGATAGACAGAGTTTGACGTGGATACGTTTTCCCATTGAGGGAGGGAAGTTTCAAACAAGAGGGCATGACATGAGAATTGTCGAAGGAGAGATGCCAACAAAACTTAACAGCTGGGATGATCATCCTTCATCTGGAGTTATAAGGTTCTTGGTTGCACCATATGAAGTAAAGGTATTAACATGATCCATAATGCAAGACGATAAACAAAATAAACCTGGAGGAATCACGTTTTGTATTTGGAATATAAGGGCGCTAATGAACCAATTAAAAAGGGGTAAGATCTTTGCCCAATTAAAAGCCTTAAAAAGTGACATTATTTTCTTACAAGAGACGCAATCTGAAATATCAAACACAGATAAGATTGAAGGCAAATTGGATTGGGCAAACATACTACTCTTCATTTACTTCTAAATCTAGAGGCACGGCTATTATCATTCGTAAAGGTATACCATTTAAATTAAAGAATACTATAGCAGATAAAGAGGGGAGGTACGTCATAGTTACGGGAGAAATTTATTCTACTCCACTTACTTTGATAAATATTTATGCTCCTAATTTTGACAACCCCCAATTTTTTTAGTAAAAATTTTGGATATAATTTCAGAACTTAATCATCAAAATGTGATAATAGGGGGAGATTTGAATTGTGTTTTAGATCCATATTTGGATAAATCAGCAAAACAAAAAAGGACTAACATAAAATCTAAAACGAGTGAACTCCTAAATACATACATGAAAAAATTCTAATATGACAGATGTATGGAGGATCGCTAACCCCAGTAAGTAGGGGAAGTATTCATTTTATTCAACAGTACATAAAACATATTCACGTATTGATTATTTCTTAGTGGACACAAAAACTAATTCCATATACATATAATTCTAAATATCATAATAGTATCATTTCTGATCATTCCCCGTTAACTTTTTCTTTAAAATTAGAAGGAATGCCCGATAAAAATTCGTTTTGGAGAGTTTAACCCCAAATTTTAAATAACTCACAAGGTTGCACATATTTAAAAGAGCAGATGAGATTCTTCTTTGAGACAAATGATACACCAGATATTTCACCCTCTTTATTATGGGAAACTTTTAAGGCATTTATTAGAGGAATTATAATCTCATATCAAGCTTTCCAAATAAAAAGAATAATACTGAACAATGCAGTTAGAACAAGAAATTAGACAATTAGATTCAGAAAATGCCAAAGAACCAACTATAGATAAACATAATAAGATAATAATACTAAAATATAAACTAAATAAAATTTTATCGGCCAGAATAATGAGATTATTTCAAATTACAAAACAAGAAAATTTTGAATTTGGTGATAAACCTCATAAACTCCTAGCACGCCAACTGAAAAAAAGGGACACAGAAAATACAATTACTAAAATTAAATCAGACAAAGGGGAATTACTAACACTACCTAAAGATATTAATAAAAGATTTGCTCAATTTTATCAAAACTTATATACATCGAAAACCTCTGCAAATAATACTCAAATTGCAAATTTCTTAGATAATTGTAATCTTCCAAAATTAAATATGGTGGAACAAGAGGCATTAGGAGCTCAGATTACACTACAGGAAATAGAAGAAACAATTAGTTCGTTGAAGAACGGCAAAACCCCAGGACCAGATGGCTTCAGTAATGAATTCTATAAAAGATTCTACGAAATAATTTCTCCACGGTTGCAAGATTTATATATATACATTTTTAAAGAAAATAAACTACCAGAAACACTAACTGAATCAACTATTACACTTATACCAAAAAAGGATAAAGATCTAGAAGACCCAGGCTCATATAGAGCTATTGCACTCCTAAATACAGACCAAAAAATATTAACGAAGACCCTAGCGAGAAGATTGAGTAAATATGTTAGTAACTAATAAATCCGGACCAAACAGGGTTCATACCAAAGAGATACTCATTTAACAATTTGAGACGGTTGTCTAATATAATGTACTCACATAATACTGAAGAAGAACTAGCAATTATTTCATTGGATGCAGAAAAAGCTTTTGATCAAGTAGTATGGCAATATTTATTCAAAGTATTGGAAAAAATTTAATATGGGAGATAATTTTATTTCATGGGTAAAACTATTATATGATAAGCCGACGCTAGAATACTGACTAATAATATATTATCCCTGAAATTCCACTTAACAAGGGCAATAGGCAGGGGTGCGCGTTATCGCCCCTGCTTTTTGCACTAGTGATAGAGCCTTTAGCTGAAAGTATAAGAAGCCATCCGAACATTCATGGGTATATTACCAAACCTCAAATAATAAAATTTCATTATATGCAGATGACATATTATTATATATTACAAATTCGCAAATTAGCATACCAAATATACTAAATTTAATAGAGGAATTTGGTTCTTTTTCAGGATATAGAATAAATTGGAACAAAAGCGAAATTATGACGATAAATCCTCAAGAGTCGACACATCTGTTGAAATTCCCTTTTAGAATTACAACAGAAAAATTTAAATATTTGGGCATCCAAATTACTAGGAACTATAAATCATTACTCAACGCAAACTATATGCCTTTATTAACTAAATTAAATGGGCTGATTAAATTTTGGAAGACACTGCCGATGTCATTAATAGGCAGAATAAACGCGATAAAAATGATCTTCTTACCACAAATATTGTACCTATTTCAATCAATACCAATATACATACCTAAAAAATTCTTCAAAAAATTAGATTCTGATATTATAAACTTTATATGGGATTATAAATCACACAGAATAAAAAAAAAACACTTGTGTAAATCTAAAGAAAGTTAGGGGGACTGACACTCCCTAACTTATTGTATTATTATTGGGCAGTGAATATTAAAAATATAATCTACTGGTTGGACAGTTCTGCCCAACAGGTAGATTGGATAAGAATGGAGAAAGAGGATTGTTCCCCTTATAATATAGGAGCGATCCTTCTTTCCCCGATAAAACTGAACAATGTAATATACAAGAAGAATCCAATTATTCATAGTATAATACGAATTTGGAAACAAATAAAATTAACTTTAAAATTAAGAAAATTATCGCTTCTTTCTCCAATAGCTAATAATCCCTCATTCAAACCATCCATTATTGATAAAACGTTTACCCATTGGGAAAGAATAGGAATTAAAATGATGGGAGATATGTATGAAATGGGAAAACTTTTATCATTCCAACAATTACAACTAAAAATATAATTTGAAAAGTAATCAATATTTCAAATACCTTCAAATTCAAGATTATTTGAAAAAGTATATACAAGGATATCAAACTTTAACCCAGATCTACTGGGGAAGGAATGAATAGAAAGGCAGAATCAAGCAATTTAATATCTTACTTATATAATATAATTCTAAATATAGAAACACCAACGACAGAAGCAATTAGAAGAGACTGGGAACAAGAGTTATTGATAAAAATCCCGAACGATAGATGGGATAAAAATCTAATTATATGTAAACAAATGTTCAATGAATGTAAGACATAACCTAATTCAATTTAAAATTTTACATAGATTATATTATTCGAAAACAAGACTGAATAAAATATTTTCAAATGTTTCCCCCCATCTGCGACAAATGTCTAACTCAAAATGCCACTATAGCACATTCCTTTGTCTCTTGTACAAAACTGTATACAATTTTGGAATGAAATTTTTGGAATTTTTACAAAACTATTTAACACAAAATTGAACCCAATACTGAATTGATTATCTTTGGATCAATGGAAGAGGGAAGTAAACTAACTATATCCCAAGAAGCCTTTCTTAATTATGGTCTAATAACAGCGAAAAAACTTATACTTAAATTTTGGAAAAAACGCACCTACGCCAACATTCAAAATGTGGATCTCAAATATGTCTGAAACGCTACATCTTGAAGAAATGAGATTCCTCTTACTAGGCAAAGTAGACCAATTCTTAAAGATTTGGTCTCCGTTTATCAACTTTATACAAGCATATGGTGCAACATAACATAACCTTAGAAATTAAATGGTTCAGAAACTGGGTGACGAATGGGAAAAAATATGAGATAGGTAGATCTCTCCTAATCTTTCATTTCTTATTACTTTTTCCTTTTCTTCAATCTTTTAACTTCTCACCTCTGTCCTTTATTTTTTTTTTTACTTTCTGTTTCTACTTGCTTTCTATCTATTCCGACACTCTTTATTTCTCTTTTCTCTCACTGTTCTTTTTATTATTGCACCAAAAATATGAAGTTGTACAAGAATGAAAATATGTATTTATGTATTATGTATTAGGTACTTAAGTACCAGACTACTGTACTTACTTCTAACAAAAATAAACAAACAAAAAAAAAAAAAAAAAAAAAAAAAAAAAAAAAAAGACATGAGAATTAAGGGACAGAGGTTTCGGGGTAACGTGAGGGGGTACTTCTTTACTCAGAGGGTGGTGGCTGTGTGGAATCAGCTTCGAGCAGAAGTGGTGGAGGCAGGATCGATTTTAACATTTAAGAGTAAAGTGGATAGGTATATGGATGTGAAGGGAATGGAGGGGTATGGTCTGAGTGCAGGTAGATGGGACTAGGGGAAAACAAATGGTCGGCACGGACTGGAAGGGCCGAGCGGGCCTGTTTCCGTGCTGTAATTGTTATATGGTTATATGGTTATAGTCGTTCATAGGGATTTAGAAGTGTTTACATGGCGTTTACAAGGGTGGTTTATAGGGGTTTCGAGAGCTTCATAAGGGGGTTTAAAGTGGTGAAGGGTGTTTCCATGGGTTTGGAAGGTTTGGAGGGAGTATAGAGGGGCTTGGATGGGGTTAGAGGGGTTTAGGGTGAGTTTTCAGGGATTTAGAGGGGTTTAGAGGCGTTTACAGGGGTTTACAGGTGTTTCCGAGTGTTTACGTGTTTAGAGAGGTTGTGTGATTTAGAGGGGTTTGCAGATGATTAGAGATGCTTCGAGGGATTTACGGGAGATTTGAGGAGTTTACAGGTTTTATAGGAGGTTTAGAGGGTTTAGAGGTGTTTGCATGTGTTTGGATAGGTTTAGAGTGGTTTAGAAGGGTTGAGAGGGGTTTAGTGCGGTCTGCATGGGTTTGGAGTGGTTTAGAGGGATTTGTATGTGTTTACAGAGGTTTTGCGTGGTATGGAGGGGTTTGCAGGGGATTAGAGATGTTTAGAGAGGATTACATGGGTTTACAGGGGGTTAGAAGGGTTTGGAGAGGATCAGAGGGTTCTGGCGAGGTGTAGAGCGCTTTGGAGGGGGTTGGAGGTGCTTAGAGTGGTTCAGATAGGTTTAGTTGCTTGCAGAGGTTTATAGATGTTTAGAAAGGTTTACAGGGGTTTACAGGTGTTTCCGAGTGTTTACGTGTTTAGAGAGGTGTGATTTAGAGGGGTTTGCAGATGATTAGAGATGCTTCGAGGGATTTACGGGAGATTTGAGGGGTTTACAGGTTTTATAGGAGGTTTAGAGGGTTTAGAGGTGTTTGCAGGTGTTTGGAGAGGTTTAGAGTGGTTTAGAAGGGTTGAGAGGGGTTTAGTGCGGTCTGCATGGGTTTGGAGTGGTTTAGAGGGATTTGTATGTGCTTACAGAGGTTTTGCGTGGTATGGAGGGGTTTGCAGGGGATTAGAGATGTTTAGAGAGGTTTACATGGGTTTACAGGCGGTTAGAAGGGTTTGGAGAGGATCAGAGGGTTCTGGCGAGGTGTAGAGCGCTTTGGAGGGGGTTGGGGGTGCTTAGAGTGGTTTAGATAGGTTTAGTTGCTTACAGAGGTTTATAGATGTTTAGAAAGGTTTACATGGGTTTACAGGGGGTTTGGAAGGGATTGGAGGGGTCTGGAGTTGTGTTTGGAGGGGTTTGGAGGGGGTTTGAGCTGTTTATAGTGGTTTAGGTAGGTTTACAGGGGGTTAGAAGGATTTACAGGAGTAGAGGGGTTTGGGGGGTTTTAGAGGGCTTTACAGGGATATAGAAGTGTTTGGGAGTGTTACATGGGGTTTAAAGTGGTTTAGAGGGGCCCATCGGGCTTTATAGGGGTTTAGAGGCTTTCATAGGGATTTAGAAGGGTTTACATAGGATTTACAGGGGGGTTTATAGGGGTTTCGAGGGCTTCATAAGGGGGTCTAAAGGGGTGTAGGGTGTATCCATGGGTTTGGAAGGTTTGGAGGGAGTATAGAGGGGCTTGGATGGGGTTAGAGGGGTTTGGAGGGAGTTTGCAGGGATGTAGAGGTGGTTTCAGGGGTTTACAGGTGTTTCCGAGTGTTTACGTGTTTAGAGAGGTTGTGAGTGATTTAGAGGGGTTTGCAGATGATTAGAGATGATTCGAGGGATTTACGGGAGATTTCAGGGGATTACAGGTTTTATAGGAGGTTTAGCGGGTTTAGAGGTGTTTGCAGGTGTTTGGAGAGGCTTAGTGGTTTAGAAGGGTTGAGAGGGGTTTAGACGGTTTCGAGTGGTTTACAGGGCTTTGGAGGGGTTTACACGGTTTAGAGCGTTTTACAGGGGTTTAGAGAGGTTTAGAGGGGTTTAGAATTGTTTACAGAGGTAGAAACATGTTTAGAGAGGTTTACATGGTTTACAGAGCTTTACATGGGGTTTCGAGGGCGTAAGGATTTATAGGTGTTTAGAGCGGTTTGCATGGGTTTGGAGTGGTTTAGAGGGATTTGCATGTGCTTACAGAGGTTGTGCGTGGTATAGAGGGGTTTGCGGGGGATTAGAGATGTTTAGAGAGGTTTACATGGGTTTACAGGGGGTTAGAAGGGGGTTTAGAGGGGTTTGGAGAGGATTAGAGGGTTCTGGCCAGGTGTAGAGCGCTTTGGAGGGGGTTGGAGGTGCTTAGACTGGTTTAGGTAGGTTTAGTTGCTTACAGAGGTTTATAGATGTTTAGAAAGGTTTACATGGGTTTACAGGGGGTTAGAAGGATTTACAGGCGTTTAGAGGGGTTTAGACGGTTTTAATGGGCTATATAGGGGTTTAGAAGTGTTTGGGAGGGTTACATGGGGTTTACAGTGGTTTAGAGGGGCTCGGCGGCCTTTATAGTGGTTTAGATACGTTTAGAGTTAGTCACAGGGCTTTAGAGCGGTTACATGCGGTTTACAGGGGGGTTTATAGGGGTTTCGAGTGCTTTAGAGTTGTCTAGCGGTGTTTGCATGGGTTGAGAGGGATTTGGAAGGGATTTGAGTGAGTTTGGAGGGGGCTGGATGGGTTTGGAGGGGGCTGGATGGGGTTAGAGGGGTTTTGATGCGTTCTGTGGGCGTTTGTAGGGTTTATAGGGGTTTAGAAGGGTTTGCATGCGTTTGTTGGGGTTTAGAGGGATATAAGTGGGGTTATTTACAGAGGTTTTGAGGGGTTTACAGGTGTTTCCAGGTGTTTCCATGTGTTTAGAGAGGTTTTGAGATGTTTAGAGCGGTTTGCAGGGGATTAGAGATGTTTCGTGGTATTTACAGGAGTATTGAGGGGTTTACAGCTGTTTAGAGGTGGTTAGGGGGATTTATAGGGGTTTAGAGGGATTTAAAGGTTTGTAACACACATAACGCACTGTACAACAGTATAACACACCAAAATAGTCAATACACAACACACTTCAACATTATAACATAAAACATGCCAACACATGTTCATATAGTATTATGGTGTGTTCTAATACACACCATAATACTATAATACGCTATTATAATATATGACACGATAATACACGCTCTGTAATACGACATAATAGTAAGATGAAATGAGAACTTACCAGTTTGAAGTTTGATCTTTATTTTATGAGGAGTAACGATGAGGGATTACGTGAAGATCCCGCCAGCACGCATGCGCGCCATTCTTCAAAGCAGTGGTGTGAAATCACAGATACCAGAGTAGACTAATATAGTAAGATAAGAGAGAACTTCCATACCAGTTGAACTTTATAATAGAGGGTTTTGGGAGGGGAGGGCACGTAATCCCTCATCGTAACTCCTCATAAAATAAAGATCAAACTTCAAACTGGTAAGTTCTCATTGAATCTTACTATTTTACTTCGGAGTCACGTGAGGTAGTACTGCGTGACTCCGAAGTACTACCTCACTTCCATTCTGGGAAGGAGGATGAACGTATTTCACACACGACACTGTGCTGAAAAACAATAAAGGTATTATTCATACCTAAAATAATATGCCCCACATTGGGTAATTTATTTTACAGAACTTAATTTTTCCCTGCAAACGTCTCAGGATCGTGCACGGGTTTATTATCAAGCATTGAATGCGTTCATTGCTCCACCCCGCTGTGGCAAGGATGTGGTCCATAGGAACTCCCATCATCCTAGCGTCCGATGTAGATGCAGCCCTGGTGGAGTGAGATTTGAAACATTAGTATCCACCACTGCACGTAATACCACCCTAACCATCTGGATATGGTTTGCACTGTGACCTTAGGTGAGGGCATTTATGGCTACTGAGAAAGCTCTCTCCGTGCCCATAAGTGTCTAGCTGACTATATATTGCAAAATATGTGTCATTATGCAGGGCCGACTATCTGCAGGATAGGCCAGAACTCTAATATTGGCCAGAGGAACCGGGTCAGTCTTGTTTAAGTACCCCTGTATGTAGCAGGTTATCTGCCATTTGTGACAGACATGACGTCCTATACTAGCTTGTGTAAGGACTGGACCCGTTGTGCTGATCCAAGTGCCATAATCATTCCCATCTAGGAAATTAGTTTGTCCAGAGTAAGCCCCGATATTGGTGTCCTCGTAACATGGTGTACTACCTATGTCCCATATATGGGTGTATCTGGGCCTGGAGGGGATAGAGTACAAATACCCCTCATTCGTTTAGGTACTAGTGGGTGTGATCCTATAGCCAGGTGATCACTCCCTCTGCCCAGATATTAGATAGGGCACTCCTTGCACAATAATGGCACTATAACTCAATCCTTCATCGAAATGAATGGTGGCCAGAACTCCAGCTCTTCAGTGTAGGTGGCTGAGTCATATGTAGTGTTCGTCCTGGTGCAGAATACTTCCCATTTCCTGACTTATGTCAGGTACTGTCTTCTCGTGGATTCCCTGCACGACGCTGAGATGGCATTGATCGTCCTGTCGGAGAGTCCGTATCCCAGAAATGGTCTGTTCAGAAACTGCAAATCAACAAGTTCATACAGTCATGGCACGGATACTTTCCCGCATGGGGTGTGCCAACCTCCTTGGCCGTTGTTAATGCAGGGTTCTGAGACCATCTTTGTACTGTTGGGAACCATGGTACCCGTTGCGGGGTCGTGTTTAATTATTGTAAGACTCGCCTGATGAGGCAGAAAGGGAAAATGCATAGCAAAACAAATCCCCCCCCCCCAATGCAGCGAAAAATCATCCATCGCTGCTGCCCCTGGGTCTGGTTCCCAAGCAACATATGTTGGTAGTTGGTGAATTAGTCTGGATGGAAAAAAAGGTCGATATCTGGTGTCCCATACCGGTCTATATCTGTAAACACTTTCCGATCCAACATCCATATAATGTTGTCGTTGAATTTACGTGACCTGGTGTCTGCCACTGTATTTAGCTTATCTGGAAGGTAAGTGGTTGAGATCCAAATCTCTCTCCCAGACACCAGTGCCAGATATTTTTAGCCAATTCATCACATGATATCGACTTTATTTCACACATATGATTATATATGGGCCCCCACTGTGGTATCAACAATTTGTACCGTACATGCAACTGGTGCTCATCTGAGCAGTAGGCCCTGAGTCCATGAAGCGCTACCAGCATTTCTAGATAATTAATTCCTAGTGCTTTAAACAGAATAATTTTTGTGCACTCATCTGCCACCACAACTTGCGGTGGTATTAGTTGCTCCCCAACCTTTAGCACTGGCATCAGTCTGTAATGTACCCTAGGGATATAGAATGGCGTGATGGGGTTAGAATAATGCTGAGCATTTCTATTCACCAGTTTAATTCTGATTTTGCTTTCCCTGGTGGTTGCATAGGCCTATTGAAATGGCCTGCATGATTTTTGAGAGCTAACATTTCCCTCTTCCAGGTTTTAATAATGGAATGGTCCAATTATGCTGATGGGAACGCAGCCACCAATTTCCCAATCACTCTTGCTCCTTGCCGAATGGATGGTTCCCTGATGCCAGTGAGGCTTTTGCATACTCCCATCAAGTCTGTCACTTTGTTTGGTGGCAAGGTAGACATATGAACAGAGTCAATAGTGAACCCCAAAATCCATGGTAGTGGAGGGTTCCAATTTTGATTTATATGGATGTATGTTAAATCCCTGTGTTTTATCTGATACCGCCAATGTAGCCAGCTCCAATTTTCACCTACAATAAGAATATCATCAAGGTAAGCCATGAGGATATGGTTATGTTTCTTTAAGTATGCTAAAGCTGGTTTAAAAAAAATTGTAATAGCCTGGGTGCTGATGACAACCTATTGGGTAAGGCCTTATACTGCCATAGCTGTCCCATCCAGATAAATTTCAGGTTTTTACGATGATCCTGTGTGTGACAAACGTGTCTATTTTGAAATGGGCATACTGAACGGAAGTATTTAGTTCGGTCAAATCTGTAATGATACGGCAACCGCCATCTTTTTAGTTTTTATAAATGTATTTGATACGAACTCTTGAAATTCTCTGATTGTTTTCTCAATTCCCTTTTGTGTTTAGTCTTAACAGTTCAGCATGGCCTGCTGTTCTCTATTTTTGTGAAGTATGAACTTCCTGCTAGGCGTATGCTGAACTGGGACGGTAGTTCGTATACAAATTCAATTTTGTAATTCTGAATACTTCCGAGTATGTAAAAATTCAGAGATAAAAGTGCAGCACACATGATGAAACAAGTGCAACCGTCCCCCACCTTCTAATGAATCGGACATGCAATGTTTTTTTAAGGCAACCAGACCCACCTACCTCCATGGTTACCGGTGTTGTGTAGGTTGTCTCCGCACTTGTTTCTTCTGGTATTGTGTTGCTGCGTTGTGGGGTTGGCGCATTTTCCATGAAGGCCGGGCTGGGCCATGGTCTGAAAGACCGCTGTGCAGGTGGGCCGGCCTTCGAGCTTTCACCACCAGATGGTCTTCCATAGTACCGATGTCTGATGGGTGTGTAGGGGTGCTGCCGCTGTTGATAGTGGGTTTTAGAGGTGCTTGGCACCTTGATCAGGCCTATAGCCTTGGCTTCCTCATGCAGGTCTTTCACCTGCTTCGGGAGGTCCCCCAACAGCAATTTTGGCGCCTGTGTGCTACTTGTCTTGCATAATTCCGCACTTCTTGATGATGCTCTTCCTGTAACTGTTAATCTCCACTGAGTATTACACAGTCTGCTAGAGCATCTAGTAACTCTTCAAGCAAATCAACCCCATCAGTTGTCCTGGTACTGCTGTGATTTTAGCAGCCAGCAGTTTCCTCTTGAGCTTCCCCTCCTGGCTCCTTATAGATGGGCTGCTGTTGCCCCAGATGGGGTCATAGACTGCTTGTACTTTAAGAGAATGGAGTTCTCTGGAGCAATGTTCTTCCCAGCCATAATGTTAATGGCTTGCTCCTGTAGCTGGTTTGTAGGCATGTATTTCGAAGTGGCTTGCAGCTTTGTATAGGCAGTCCTTCCTGAGTTGAAACAGCATGTGTTCCCACAATTCTTCTGCTGCTCTCTCTTCTGGCACCCCTCACAGTTGACTGTTCAGCCATTGCCCCTTCTTCAGGGTCAGCCCAGCTCTGACCCCTAATGCTCACCTGCGAAGAGGGTGAGACATTTGGCAGTCCTTGAAAGGATCCTGCCGTGGGTCTGCGAGGAGACCCACTGTGACTCTGCCCCTGCATAAGCAGGTCACGCCGGAGCACTGCTCCCCATCCGCTCCTGCGGGAAAGACGCCCGCCGTCCCTATCCGGGAATGGGGTGTCTTCAGGTCCGGACCCAGCTGAGTCAACGGTCCTGACCGACTTCCGGGCGGTTTTGCCGCCGACCGCGGCGCACCTGCGGTCTGTAGCGGCGAGAAGCCGGGAGCTGCTGGCAGCACCTGCAGCTCTGGAGAGGCGGCACGCTGCTGGCTGCTTCCACAGCAGCGGTATCAGCTGCTGCTCTCCCTTACGCGACCCCATGGTGCTTCCTCCTGAAAAAGAAATCACACCGAGTCGCCACGCTCATCACAAAAGGTAAGACTTACCTTCAGTAAGTTTTGAAAACTTGCGCTGGAGGAGCGGCGCTCCTCCCGACTGTCGCTTCCGCAATGCGTTCGACGATATAACGCGCATGCGTGCTGGCGGGGTCTTAACGTAGTCACTCACGTGACTCCGAAGTAAAATCTACTATAACCCTGTAAAACAACATACTAAACACACTCTACACACCTCTCTACACATCTGCAAACATTTGTAAAGCCCTCTAAACCCCTCTAAATAACTAAATCCATCTAAATCCCAATAAACTACTCTAAACCCCCCTACACCCCCTACAAATCCCCTTAAACCCCTGTAAATCCCTTTAAACCCGTCTAAACGCCTCTAAACAGCTGTAAACCACTCTTAACCCCTGTAAACCACTCTAAATGTCTCTAATACTCTGCAAACACCTCTAAACCACTAACAACCTCTCTAAGCACCTGAAACACACGGAAGCCCCTGCAAACCCCTCACCACCTCTGTAAATACCTCTAACCTCACGTACATCCCACTTAATCCCCACAAATCCCTCTAACCCCCTCATAAAACCTCTAAATCCCTCCAAATCCATCTAAAATACTATAGCCAACTCTAAACCCCACTAAAACCCTCTAGACCACTGTAAATCCACTCTAACCCCCTCTAAACCCCTCTAACCTCCCTCCAAACCCCTCTAAACCCCTCTAGAACCCTCTAAACCCATGCAAACACCTGTGTACTCCTGTAAACGCCTCTAACCGCCCCCCCTAAACCCCTGGAAACTCTGTCCAAACCTCTCTAATCCCACCAAACCCCTCTATACTCCCTCCGAACTCCTCCTATAAACCCCCTGTAAACCCCATGTGAACTACTAAGCGCCTGTACACCTTATAAAGCCCGCTTAGCCCCTCTAAACCACTTTCAACCCCATATAACTCACTTCTATACCCCAGTAGTCCTTCGAATCAGCTAAACCCCTCTAAACTCCTGCAAATCCTTCTAACCCCGTGTAAACCCATGTAAACCTCTTTAAACATTTATAAACCTCGGAAAACAACTCTAAAACCGCCTACACCACTCTAAACACCTCTAACCCCATCCAAACCGCTCTATGCCTCTCAAGACCCATCCCCATCCAAACCGCTGTAAGCCCCTGTTAACCCCTCTAACCATCTATAATCCCCTGCAAATGCATCTATACCACTCAAAACCTAAACACCTGCACAAACCCGGAAACACCTGTAAACCCCTCAAAACCTCTTTAAGTACCTCTAAACCCATGTAAATAGCTCTAAACCATTCGAAACCCATGCAAATCCATCAAAACCCCAATATAACCATATAACCATATAACAATTACAGCACGGAGACAGGCCCTCTCGGCCCTTCCAGTCCGTGCCGACCATTTGTTTTCCCCTAGTCCCATCTACCTGCACTCAGACCATACCCCTCCATTCCCTTCACGTCCATATACCTATCCACTTTACTTTTAAATGTTAAAATCGATCCTGCCTCCACCACCTCTGCTGGAAGCTCATTCAACACAGCCACCACCCTCTGAGTAAAGAAGTTCCCCCTCACGTTACCCCTAAACTTCTGTCCCTTAATTCTCATGTCATGCCCTCTTGTTTGAATCTTCCCAACCCTCAATGGGAAATGCTTATCCACGTCAACTCTGTCTATCCCTTTCATCATTTTAAATATCTCAATCAAGTCCCCCCTTAACCATCTGCGCTCCAAAGAATAAAGACCTAACTTGTTCAACCTTTCTCTGCAACATAGTTGCTGGAACCCTGGCAACATTCTAGTAAATCTCCTCTGTACTCTCTCTATTTTGTTGACATCCTTCCTATAACTAGGCGTCCAAAATTGTACACCATACTCCAGAATTGGTCTTACCAATGCCTTGTACAATTTTAACATTACTTCCCTACTCCTATATTCAATGCTCTGATTTATAAAGGCCAGCACACCAAAGGTTTTCTTTACCACCCTATCTACATGCGATTCCACCTTCAGGGAACTATGCACAGTTATTCCTAGATCCCTCTGTTCCACAGCATTCCTCAATTCCCTACCATTTACCATGTACGTCCTATTTTGATTTGTCCTGCCAAGATGTAGCACTTCACAATTATCAGCATTAAACTCCATCTGCCATCTTTCAGCCCACTTTTCCAAATGGCCCAAATCTCTCTGTAGACTTTGAGAATCTACTTCATTATCACCTGCATACTTACTTATCCAATTTTCCACCCCATCATCCAGATCATTGATGCACATGACAAACAACAGTGGACCCAACACAGATCCCTGAGGCACCCCACTGGTCACCGGCTTCCAACCTGACAAACAGCCATCCACCATTACTCTCTGACATCTCCCATTCAGCCACTGTTGAATCCATCTTGCTACTCCGCCATTAACACCCAAAGATTGAACCTTCTGAACCAACCTTCCATGGGGAACCTTGTCAAAGGCCTTACTGAAATCCATATAGACAACATCCACTGCTTTACCCTCATCAATTTCCCTAGTTACCGCTTCAAAAAATTCAAGAAGGTTTGTCAAACATATACCCCTACAAACTCCCTCAAAACGCCTCCGAACCCCTGTAACCCCACACAACCCTCTCTAGGTCCCTCGAAACCATTCCAAACCCTTCCAGACCCATGGAAAGTGGTTTGAGGGATTTACGTTGGATGTGAGCTATTTACAGAGGGTTTGAGGGTAATACATGTGTTTCCGGGTGTTTGCAGGTGTTTAGAGAGGATTTTAATGCTTCATAGGTGTTTGTCGGGGATTTGAGATGTTTAGAGGGGTTTACAGGTGCTTAGAGGGATTTAAAAAGGTTTAGAGAGGTTTAGAGTGGTATAGGAGGATTTACAAGGGCTTTACAGGTGTTTAGAAGGGATTAGAGGGGTTTAGAGGGGTTTAGGAGGGTTTTAGAGTGGGCTATAGTGATTTAGATGGGTGTGGAGGGGTTTAGAGGTGTTTTGATGGAGGTAGAGAGGTTTGTAGGGATTTACGTGGAGTTAGAGGTATTTACGGAGGTGATGAGGGTTTCCGGGTGTTTACAGGTGTTTAGAGGTTGTCAGTGGTTTAGAGGGGGTTATAGGTGCTTGGAGAGGTTTACACATGTTTGGAGAGATTTAGTGGTTAAGTGGGATTTGCAGGGGATTCACAGGGGTGTAAAGGGGTTTAGAGGGGTTTAGAGTGGGTTATAGTGTTTTAGATGGGTTTGGAGTGGTTTAGAGAGGTTTTCAGGGGGATTGTAGGGATTTAGAGGGACTTCCGTGAGGTTAGAGCTATTTACAGAGCTGTATATGTCATATGGCTATAATGTTTAGTATATTGTATCATAATATTTTGTGTTTTATTGTTGTGGTGTATTATAGCGTGTATTATAGAGTGTTACACTGTATTTTCCGGTATTTACATGTATTCTAGCATAGGGAGTTACAGTGTATAGGATAGTGTAGTATAATTAACATAATTGTGTATTATAGTGTGTCTTAACGTATTATATTGTTATAGTGCATTACAGGGTGTTACAATATGAAAGTGTATATATTTCATATTGTTTTAGTGCGTTATGGTATGTTATAGTGTGTTAAGTGTCATAGTGTGTTATACGATGTTAAAATGTATTGTAGTGCTTTATAGTGTATTTTAGTCGTGTGATGTTTAGTATATTTAGTTAGAACGTGTTATGCCGTGTTATAGTGCATTGTGGTTATAATGTATTAGATTGTGTATTATAATAGTAAGATTAAATGAGAACTTACCAGTTCGAAGTTTGATCTGCATTTTATGAGGAGTTACGATGAGGGATTACGTGAAGACCCCGTCCAGCACGCATGCGCGACATTTCTTCAAAGCAGCGCTGTGGATTCACAGAAAAACACAACAATTGAAATAAATATAGTAAAGAAAAAATAAGAACTTAATTACCAGTTGATCTGTATAATAGAGGGTGGGAGCGGAGGGCACGTAATCCCTCATCGTAACTCCTCATAAAATACAGATCAAACTTCGAACTGGTAAGTTCTCATTTAATCTTACTATTTTACTTCGGAGTCACGTGAGTGACTACGTGAAGACTTCAAAGCTCTGTGAATCCGAACCGTGAACCAGCTCATTCTTCACTCACTGCCTGAAGACCTTAGAGGGAGGAAGCATGTTATACAATCAACAATAACCTGTTTGTGAACAATAAAGGTTTATTAATGATAACAAAAAACAGAGAGCTCCCCCGGCTTAAATTAAATATTAGCTGCAGACTGTAAAATTCTGTCTGCAAATGTAGCAGGTTCCGCCAGCGGCTTATTATAAAACCTTTGGAAAGTTCTCTCCGAGGACCATCCTGCTCTGGCCAGAATATGGTCCATAGGCACATCCATTCGCCTAGCCGCCGACGTAGATGCAGCCCTGGTGGAATGAGATTTGTAAACATTAGTATCGACTCCCGCGGACTTAAGCACCTGCTTGAGCCATCTTGAAATGGTTTGGCTCGTCACCTGACCATGAGGCTTCTTGTGGCTTATCCATATGACTTTTTCTCTCCCTCTTAAGTTATATGTTGTGTCTATGTAAGTGGCGAGATGGGTCTTGGCAAACAACCGTGGGTCAGGTGAATATGCCCGGAACTCCATTACTGGAGGCGTGATACCTGGTCTAGTTTGTTTGACCAGTCCCTGGATGTGAAATGTGATACAGTCCAATGACTCTGTCATGCGAATGGTATGTTAGCTTTCATAGCAAGAGGATTTGAGTACAGGAGCAGGGAGGTTCTACTTCAGTTGTACAGGGTCTTGGTGAGACCACACCTGGAGTATTGCGTACAGTTTTGGTCTCCAAATCTGAGGAAGGACATTATTGCCATAGAGGGAGTGCAGAGAAGGTTCATCAGACTGATTCCTAGGATGTCAGGACTGTCTTATGAAGAAAGACTGGATAGACTCGGTTTATACTCTCTGGAATTTAGGAGATTGAGAGGGGATCTTATAGAAACTTACAAAATTCTTAAGGGGTTGGACAGGCTAGATGCAGGAAGATTGTTCCCGATGTTGGGGAAGTCCAGGACAAGGGGTCACAGCTTAAGGATAAGGGGGAAATCCTTTAAGACCGAGATGAGAAAGACTTTTTTCACACAGAGAGTGGTGAGTCTCTGGAACTCTGCCACAGAGGGTAGTTGAGGCCAGTTCATTGGCTATATTTAAGAGTGAGTTGGATGTGACCTTTGTGGCTAAGGGGATCAGAGGGTATGGAGATAAGGCAGGTACGGGATACTGAGTTGGATGATCAGCCATGATCATATTGAATGGCGGTGCAGGCTCGAAGTGCTGAATGGCCTACTCCTAAACCTAATTTCTATGTTTCTATGTTTCTATGCTGTCCAGCCTCAGAAGGTGGAGGGACTGTACCCTTTGAGCTGACACTAGTGCCATGAGCATGACTGATTTCAGTGTAAGTTGTTCCAGCGTGAGTGACCTGGGTGGTGGCCATCCCCTAAGGTACGTCAGTACAATGCTGACATCCCAGATCTGAGTGTACCTAGGCCTAGGGGAATTGGTGTTAAAAATGCCCCTCATGATTTTGACCACTAGTGGATGGGACCCCAAAGTCAGTTGTCCTGCTGCTGGAACCAAATAAGCTGACAACGCATTCCTGGCTGTATTAATGGCGCTGTAGCTGAGTCCTTCCCGATGTAATCCAACCAGAAACTCCACAACACTGGTGGCTGTAGCTGTAGTGTAGGTAGTTCCTGTTTTGGAGCAATACCGTTCCCATTTTCTTATGTTGGTCAGGTATTGTCTCCTGGTGGACCTCCGGTGGGATGCGGTCATCATGTTGATGGCGTCCTCCGACAGTCCCAGGCCCAGTAGAGGTCGTTTTAGAATCTGCAAGCCAGGAGATTGGCTCTGTCATGGCACGGGTGACTAATGCCTGACACTGGTTGGATTAATAACTCTCGACTGCTGGGGAATTCCAACGGTGTTTCAACAGCCATGTCGAAGGCCACTGGGAACCATGACTGTGTAGGCCAGTCGTGTATTATCAAGATTCCTGAAGCGGAATCCAATTGAATCTTGCGTAATACCCGACTGATGAGGCAGAATGGAGGAAAAGCATAAAAGAACATTTCCCCCCAATGCAGCGAGAATGCATCAACTGCTGCTGCCTCAGGGTCTGGTTCCCAAGCGACATACGTTGGTACCTGGTGATTCAGCCTGGATGCAAATAGATCGATATCTGGTGTGCCATATTGCTTTGAAATTTCAGCAAATATTTTGGAATTTAACATCCATTCGAAGTTATCATTGAATCTGCGTGACCTGGTGTCTGCCACTGTATTTTGCTTACCTGGTAGGTAAGTTGCTGATAACCAAATATGTCTTTCAACACACCATTGCCAGATTAGGTTGGCCAAATTGTCACACGATATCGACTTTACACCACCCATGTGGTTGATATAAGCCACCACCGTGGTATTATCTAATTGCAACCGCACATGTGCATGATGCGTATTAGATGAATATGCTTATAACCCATAAAACGCACCCAACATTTCTAAGTAGTTGATACCCCGTGTCTGTAGGCAAGATGATTCAAATTTAGTCCATCTGCCCACTGTGCTGGATTGCATGATAGTTGCTCCCCAGCCCAAAGCACTGGCATCCGTTTGAATGGTTAATACTGGGTTGGTGATTATTATGGGACTGGAGCTGAGCCTTACGTTCCTTGCCCACCATTGTAACTCCGGAATGGATTCAGCAGTTAAACTCATAGCTCGGTCAAAGTGACCTGAGTTTTGCTTTAGTGCATGCACTTTTGCTCTTTGCAAATTTTGATAGTGCAAAGGTCCAAATTGTACAGCTGGAAAAGCTGCTACCATTTTGCCAATAACTCTAGCTACCTCCCGTATGGTTGGCTGATGTTTGTTCATGACTTCGTTGCATGATAATGCCAATTCTGATGCTTTCCCCTTCGACAGAGTTACAATCATGCGAACAGTATCAATCGTAAATCCAAGATAGTCCATGGCAGTGGACGGTGTAAAATTGGATTTATCTGGATGTATGACAAACCCCAAAGTTTCAAACAAACGTTTGGTGGCTGCTACTGCCAAAATGGCTGTCTCCAAGGTTTTCCCTACTATTAAAATGTCGTCTAAATACGCCATGACTATATGCTTTTGTTTCCTCAATAATGCCAAGGCAGGTTTTAAGATTTTAGTGAACAGCCTTGGAGCGGAGGTTAGCCCATTTGGTAAGGCTTTAAATTGCCATAGCTGTTTCATCCAGATAAATTTTAAGTATTTACGATGCTCCTTGTGTATGGGTACTGAGTAGTAGGCATCTTTTAAATCAATGCTTGCTAGAAAGTACACTCTAGAAACCAATAGTCTGGCTGTTTCAAAAGTATCCATCTTGAAATGTATACACCTGACAGACTTGTTTAAAGTAGTTAAGTCAATGATGATGCGACGTCCACCATCTTTTTTGATTTTAGTGAAAATATTAGACACAAATTCCAAAGGTTCATGTTTTGTTCTTTCAATGACACCTTTTGCTTGTAACCTCATCAGTTCAGCTTGACCCTCTTGTTTCTCTTTAACTGAGAGGGTGAATACCCTTTTGGGTATATGCTGAACTGGCGGAATGTTTTCATGAACAAAGTCAATTTTCTAGCCATGAACGCTGCTGAGTATATACTTGTCATTAGTGATGGATTCCCATGCACCCAAAAACAAGTGCAATCTCCCCCCTGTTAGTATAGAGCCCCTACTGCTCATATGCTGAGAGGAACCAGACCCACCTACCTCCTTGGTTATTGGGGCTTCTTCTGCCTCTTAGCTGGGCGATGAGGCGTCTGCTGGGCTGTAGAGAGTTGATGTTGATATTGATGTTGTTGGGGGTGGCGCATTTTCCATGGGGTCCGCTCTGGGCCCTGACCTAAAAAAGGCTTACGGGGAATGGTTGCGGACCCCGAGTTTCACCAGTCCCATAGTGTTGTCGACGACTGGTGGACGCCATGGGGTACTGCCGCCTGGGTTTGTTAGGTCTGCTCGGTCCCAAACCTGCTCTCACGAGACCAAAGGTCTTGGATTCTTCCTCTAGGTCTTTCACCTTTTTTGGAAGGTCTTTCCCAAAGAGCAGAATAGGAGGTTCTGAACCCGGTGTTTTGCATAGTCCCGCAAATTTAGGGTTGAGGGCAGGCTTGATAATTTCCTTCCGTAAATTGTTTATTTCATATTGAGTGGTGCACAGCAGAGCTAATGTGTCTTGCTGATTTGTGGAGATGTCCGCACCATCAATGGACCGAGCATAAGGTGTTATTCCTGCAGTCAGGAGTTTAAGGATTTTCTGGAGCTTCAACTACAGGTTCCTGATTTTCTGCCCCAAATGTCCCCACATTTGGCTGTTTACAGCGGGTACATTCAATGATGTACAATTTACTGGGGCTGTATATAGTTCAAGAGCCTCATTGACCACCTGTTCTTGTAGGGGTTTTGAGGACAGGTGGTTAATGCTGGCTGCAAGTTTCGGCTCTAATGGCCGACCCGCTTGTGGAATGGCCACATAGCGGTTGACCACACCCAGCAGCTCTTCCTGATCCTGTACACCCTGCGTACTCCCGATATCTTCAGCCAGTGACCCCTCTTCTTGACCAGCACAGACCTGGTCGCCAATGCTGCCTTCAAAAGAAGGTGAAGCAATGGCCAGTGCCGTAAAGGGCACTGCGGGAGTGCCTGAGCTCCCTTGGCGAGTCTGCTGCTGCTCTCTCAGCAGATCTCGCTGGAGCAATTGCTCCATAAGCCGTTCCATTCGGCTTCGGCGGCTGCCTGTGTCGCTCTCGAGCGCTGTGGCATCTTCATCCGAATCGTCGGACACTACCGCCCGGTTCTGGCTGCATGTACCTCCAGCCCGCTGCTCAGGCGGCACGAGCGGTGCTGGGCTCGGCTCGGTAGTTATACCCGCCGCCTCTTGCCCCCCCTCCAAAGAGCATTCCTCAACGGAGGACGAACGGGGGCGAGCTGCAGACTTCTTTCCTCTGGTCTTGCTCATTCTTTCTGGAAAACAAGCAGACCACAGAGAAAAAGACACACGGCCACGGTGAAACTTACCTGTCGGCCCGACTTTTCAATTTGTAGCGGGAGCGTCTTGAACTCCCGTTCGTCGCGGGTGCACTGCATGAACGCTAATGTCGCGCATGCGTGCTGGACGGGGTCTTCACGTAGTCACTCACGTGACTCCGAAGTAAAATGTGATATTTATGCGTTGTAGTGTATTGTAATGTATCTTAATGTGTTAGAGTGCATTGGTGCGTGTTATAGTGTGCATAGTTTTGTGTTATAATGTATTATTGTGTATTACAGTGTGTTATTAAGTTAAACTGTGATAATGTGTTCTAGGATGTGTTATATTGTTTTCGTGCATTATGGTGTATTATAGTGTTATGTTATATCATGGGATTCTAATGTATTATAACGCGTTATCATGTTTTTTAGTGTACTGGTGTCTTATAATGTATGTTATACTGTATGATACTGTTTGGTATTGCTTCATAGTGCTACTGTTATGGTAGTGTTATTATCGCTTCTATTATCGTGTGATATCGCGTGTTATATTATTACAGTTTTAGTGCTAGACGTCAGTGCATTAGTTATAGTGTTATATATAGTATGTTATAGTATTGTGTGATACAATATTAAACAGATTATAAACACCTCCAAACATCTATAATTCCCTGCAAACCTCTCTAAACCATGTAAACCCCTCTAAACCCAATCTCCTTTATATCCTCTAACCCCCTGTAAATCCCTCTTTATCCCTGCAATTCCCTCTAAACACCTGTAAACCTCTCTAAAGATCTTTCATCCCCTGCAAACCCCTCAAAGCCTGTACACCCCTCTAAAGCCCTGTAACCATCAGAAACAGACTAAGCCCCTCTAAACCCCTCTAATCTCTCTAAACACCCTGCAGACCACTGTAAACCGCTCTAAGCACACTCTAAGTCCCACTAAACCCCCGTAAAGTCCCACTAAACCCCCATAAACCCCTGTAAACCCCTATAAACTTTAACCTGTCTTAACCCCTGTAACCCATTCTAAACATATCTAATCCCCCTCATAACCACTAGAAGCCTCTCTTAACACCTCAACACCTCTGTAAATTCCTCTGATCCCAGTCAAAACCCCTCTAAACCCATCCAAATCCATCTAACACTATAACCCACTCTAAACCTCTCCAAACATTTGTAAATCCCTCCATACACATGTAAACCCCTCTAAACATTTCTAATCCCCTGCAAACCCCTTTAAATACTTGAATCCTCTATACACACCTGCAAACACCCGGAAACACCTGTAAACCCCTCAAATACCTCTAACCCAACGTAAATACCTCTAATCCCCTCCAAACACCTCAACCCCTCTACACTCCGTCCTAACCCATGTAAACACCTCTAAACCACCAACCCTCTCTATACACCTGCAAACACTTGCAAACCCCTCTAAACCCCTCCAAATTCCCTCCAGAACCCCTCGAAACGCCTCTAATGCCATCGAAACCCCTCTAAACTCCCTTTAAATCCCTCTAAACCCATGTAAACCCCTCTAAACCCCTGTGAACCACTCTAAAGGCCGCTAAACCCCTATAAAGCCCACTGACACGCCAAACACTTCTATACCCCTGTAAAACCCTCTAAAACACCCCAAAACCCTCGAAACTCCTGTACACCCTTCTAACCCCTGTAAACCTGTAAACCTCTTTAGTCATCTCTAAACTTCTGTAAACAAATCTAAACCACTCTAAACCCCTGTAACGTCTGTAAAACCCTCTACAACCTTGTAAACCCCCTGTAAACCCTTTTAAACCACTATAAACATATCTGAACAGCTGCAAATACTCTAAACCCCTCTAAACCCCTGTAAATCCCCCAAAACCCCTATAATCCCATGTAAATCCCTGTGAACCCATGTGGATCTCTCTAATCGCCTCTAAATTCCCTATAAATCCCGCGAAATCCACTCAAAACCCCTCCAAACCTCTCTAAACTCTTCTAAACCCCTGTAAATGCCCTCTCAACACCTACAAACACATCCAAACCCCTCTAAACCCCTCTAAACCCATGTGGGCCACTCTAAACGCCTCTAAACTCCGCATAAAGCCCACGAAATCCACTAAACCCGTCTAAACTCTTATAAACCCCTCTAACCCCATGTAAACCCATCTAAACCCCTCTAAACCCATGTGGACAACTCTAAACCCCTTAAACCCCTCTGAATCCCCCTAAACTCCTCTAACAAATGGTCGGCACGGACTGGAAGGGCCGAGAGGGCCTGTTTCCGTGCTGTAATTGTCACATGGTTGCATGGCTATATGGTTAACCCGCTATGAAGCCCGTTAAACCCACTAAACACCTACAACCGCATCGCAAACATTATAACCCACTGTAAACCACTCTAAACCCCTCTAAATCCCTCTATACCCTGTAAATCCCCTGTAAATCCCTATATTCCACACTAAACACATGTAAAACCCTATAAACATCTCTAAACCCCAGCAAACCACTCTAAACACATATCAACACCCGGAAACACCTCAAAACTTACGTAAATACCACTACCCCAATTAAACCCCTCTACACCCCTCCAAACTCATGCAAACCCCTCTAATCCCCACTAAACCCCTATAAAGCCTTCGATACCCCACGTAAACACCTGGAACTCCATGTAAACCTCTAAACATCTCTAAACCCCTGTAAACAACTCTAAACCCATCCAAAGCCCTGTAAACCTCTCTAAACCATCTAAACCCCCTGTAAACCCTTCGAAACCCCCTGTAAACCTCTCTAAACCATTTAAACCCCTGAAAACCATTCTAAACCACTCTAAACCTCCCTAAACATCTGCACACACCTGTAAACCCCATCTAACCCCATCTAAAACCTTCTAAACATCTCTAAACCCCTCTAAACCTGTACATCCCTCTAAACACCTGGAAATCACTCTAACCCCCTCGAAACAGCAGTAACACCTATACACATCTCTAATCCTCTGCGAATCCCTCTAAACTACTCAAAACACCTGTAAACACCTGGAAACACCTGTAAACCCCTCAACACTAAAATACCTCTACCCCATGTAAATCCCTCTAAATCGCTCCACACTCGAAACCCTATAAAGCCCCCTGTAAACCCCATGTAAATCCCTCTAAACCATTCTAATCCCCATGTAACCCCTCCTAACCACTTCTATATCCCTGTAAAGCCCTCTAAAACTCCCTAAACCCCACTAAACTCATGTAAATGCTTCTAACCCCCTGTAAACCCATGTAAACCTCTCTAAACACCTATAAACCTTTAAACAACTAAACCCACCTAAACCACTCTAAACACCTCCAACCCCCTCCAAACCCCTCTAAACCCCTGTAAACCCCTCTAATCATCGCTAATCGCCTGCAAATCCATCTATACCACTCAGAACACCTGTAAACACCCGGAAACACCTGTAAACCCCTCTAAAGCTCTGTATATACCTCTAACCCATGCAAACCCCGGTAAACCCATATAAACCCCTAAAAACTCCCTCCAAACCCCTCTAAACCACTCTGACCCCATCCAACCCCCTCTAAACTATCTCAAACCCTTCCAACCTAAACCTCTCTAAACATCTATAAACCTCTGTAAACAAATACATCTACCTAAACCACTCTAAACACCTCCAACCCCTCCAAACCGCTCTGCACCGCTCCAGACCACTCCAATTCCCTCCAAACCCCTCGAAACCCGTGTAAACCTCTCTAAACATTTCTAATCCCCTGCAAACCCCTCTATACAACGCAAAACTCCTCTAAACATCTGCAAGCAACCGGAAACACCTGTAAACCCCTCAAAACCTCTGTACATACCTCTAAACACATGCACATCCTTCTAAACCACTCTAAACGCCTATAAACCCCAACAGCCCTCGATACCCCATGTAAACCCCTGTAAACCGATGTAAACCTCTCTAAACATTTCTAATCCTCTATAAACAACTCTAAACCCCTCTAAACCCCCTATAAACGTCTGTAAAAAAACGCTCTAAACCGTGTAAACCCCATCCAAACCGTTCTAAACCCCTCTCAACCCTTCTAAACCACTCTAATCCTCTCTAAACACCTGCAAACACCTCTAAACCCCTGTAAATCCCTCTAGACCCCTGTAAGTCCCTGTAAAGCCAGCTATACCCCTATAACCCCATGTAAACCCCTCTACACCCCTCTACACCCATGTGGACCACTCTTAACGCCGCTAAACTCCCTATAAAGCCCTCCAAACCCACCTAAACCCCTCTAAACATCTCTAATCCCCTGTAAACCCATGAACACAATCTAAACCCATCGAAACCCTTCTAAACCACTTTAAACCTCTATAAAACCTGCAGACACCTCTAAACCGCCCATAAACCCCTCTAACCCCTTGCAAATCCCTCTATACCCCTGTAAATCCCTCTAAACACCACTCTAAACATCTTTAATCCCCTGCAAATACCTAAACGTCCCAGGAAACACCCCTCTAAACACAATAAACCACTTTAAACCCCTCTAAACACCGCTAAACATCTCTCCACACCTGCAAACATATGTAAACGCTTCTAAATCCCTGTAAACCCATTTAAAACCCTCTAACCCCCGCTAACCCCCTATAAATCACTCTAAACCGCTCTAATCATTTGTAAATCCCACCTATTTCGATGTTGGGTAGAATTAAAAACCTATAAAGACAACCCAATAATAATTATATTTATACCCCACGGATATAGCTCCAATGATGCATAATCAGTTGAATGCTCCATTCTTGTTTTCTTTTTTTTCTTTTTTTCTACTATTTTCTATCTTCATAAAAATTTAAAAAAACATATAAAGAAGTACAATTACGACACAATTGTTAATATAAATAATATTAATAATATATGACTATAACAAACAAAATGTTTTTTATTATGCATTTGCAGCTAATTAAAATTAAATAAATAAATTTAAAAACAATTGTAAAGCCCTCTAAACACCTGTAAACTCCTCTAAGCATCTATAATCCCCTGCAAACCCCAATAAACCACTCAAATCATCTCTGAACACATGTAAACACCACGAAACACATGTAAACCCCTCAAAACCTCTGTAAATACCTCTACATCAACGCAAATCCCTCCAAACTCCTCTAATCCCCTGTAAACTCCATCAAAACCCCTCTAATCCACTCTAAACCCCTTCAAACCCCTCTAAACCACACAAAACTTCTCTAAACACTTGCAAACACCTGGAAAACCCTCTAAACATTTCCAGTTGCATCTCCAGCTCCATCTTCATCTCCATCTCCTGTTATAAATCTAGCTCCATCTCCAGCTCTATCTCCTGCTCCATCTCCAGCGCCAGCTCCAGCCCCTTCTCGTTCTATCTCTAGCTCCATCTACAGCTCCAGCTCAAGCTCCATCGCAATTTCAATCGCCAGCTCTAATCGTAGCTCCACCTCAAGCTCCATCTCCAGTTCCAGCTCTTGCTCCATATCCAGCTCTCTCCAGCTGACTCCAGCTCCAATTTAACTCTACCTAGCTCGAGCTCTTGCTCCATCTCCATCTCTAGCTTTAGCTCCACCTACAGCTGCATCTCCAGCTGTGCTAGCTGGAGCTCCATCTCCAGTCCCATCTCCAGCTTCATCTCAAGCTCTGGCTCCAGTTCCACCTCCACCTCTAGCACGAGCACGAGTTCTACCTCTACCTCTACCTCCAGCTCCATCTCCAGCTCCATTTCCAGCACTAGCTCTAGCACTATCTCTAACTCTAGCTCCATCTCAAGTTCTAGCTCTAGCTCCATCTCAAGCTCCAAGCTCCATATCCAGCTAAAGCTCCATCTCGAGCTCCCTGCAGATGCACCTCAAAACTCCTCCTCCAGCTCACTCCATCTCTATTTTAACACCATCTCTAGCTCTAGCTCCATCTCCAGCTCCATCTATAGCACTAGCTTTAATTTCATCCCCAGCTCTAGCTCCAGCTCCATCTTCAGTTCCAGCTCCATCTCCAACTCCATCTCCTTTTCCATCTCCAGCTCTAGATCTAACTCCATCTGCAGGTACATCTTTAGATCCATCCCCAGCTTTGACAAGCTCCAGCTCTTGCTCTATCTCCAGCTCAATCCAGCTACAGTTTAACTCCATCTCCAGCTCTAGATCAGGCTAGCTTCATCTCCAGCTCCTTCTCCAGTTCCAGCTCTAGCTCCATCTCCAGTTGCATCTCCAGCTCCATCTCCACTTACATCTCCTGCTCCATCTCCAGCCCCTTCTCGTTCTATCTATAGCTCCATCTACAGCTCCAGCTCAAACACCATCTCCATTTCAATCGCCAGCTGTAACCCCAGCTCCACTTCAAGCTCCATCTCCAGTTCCAGCTCTTGCTCCATATCCAGCTCTATCTCCAGCTGGGTCCAGCTGCAATTTAACTCAACCAAGCTCTAGCTCTTGCTCCATCTCCAGCAATATCTCCAGCTCTATCTCCAGCTCTAGCTACAGCTCCATTTCCAGCTTTAGCTCTAGCTCCATCTCCATCTCCAGCTCTAGCTCTAGCTCCAGCTCCACCTCCAGCTATACTAGCTAAAGCTTCATCTCCAGTCCCCTCTCCAGCTCCATCTCCAGCTCTGTCTCCAGCTCCAGCTGCATCTCTAGCACGAGCACGAGCTCTACCTCCACCTCCAGCTCCATCTCCAGCTCCATTTCCAGCCCCATCTCCTACTGTAACTCTAGCTCCATCTCCAGCAACAGCGCTAGCTCCATCTTCAGCTCATTCTTCAGCTCTTGCTCTAACTCCATCGCTTGATCCAGCTCCAGCTCCATTTCATGCTCCATCTCCAGATCTAGCTTTAGCTCCATCACCAGATGCAGCTCAAACTCCATGTCCAGCTCCAGCTCTAGCTCTAGTAGCTCTACTGGCTGCAGCTCCGTCTCCAGTTCCGTCTCCAGCTTCATCTCCAGCTCTAGCTCCAGCGCCAATTCTAGCTCCAGCTCTAGCCCTAGCTCCATCTCCTGTTCCAGCTTTCACTCCACCTCCAGCTCCATCTCCAGCTCTAGCTCTAGCTCCATCTCTAGGACCATCTCCAGCCTGATTTCCAGCTCCATCTCCAGCTAATGTGATAGTTATGTGTTGTAGTGCATTATTATGTATCTTAGTGTGTTAGACTGCATTGTTGCGTGTTATAGTGTGCATAGATTTGTGTTATAATGTATTATTGTGTATTACAGTGTGTTATTAAGTGTTAAACTGTGATAATGTCATATATTATTTTCGTGTATTATGGTGCGTTATTATAGAGTGTTATAGAGTATTATAGAGTGTTATAGTGTATCATAGGATTCTAATGCATTATAACGTGTTATCGTGTTTTATAGTGTATTGATGTCTTATAATGTACTGTTTGATACTGTTTGGTATTGTTTCATAGTGCTACACTGTTATGATAGTGTTAGTATCGCGTCTATTATCGTGTGATATCGCGTGATATTTTATAGTTTTAGTGCTAGACAGTGCATTAGTTATAGTGTTATATATTGTATGTTATAATATATTGTGTGATAGAATATTACACAGATTATAATATGATGTGATGTAGTGTGTTATTGTGTTATAGTCTGTTAAATGCGAGATAATGCATAATAATGTGTTATTGGGTATTGTAGTGTAGTGTGTTTGTGCTGGTGTATTATAATGCACTTAGTATGCTATATTATGTAAGATGTGTGATAGTATTTATTGTAATCTGCTATTGTGTAGTGTGATTTGACTATTATAGTATATTTAGTTGTTATATTATATGTAATGTGTGTTAAAGTCTTTCATGGTATTGTAGTGCGCAATAGTGTATTATAATGTGTTATTATGTGTTATAATGTATTATATCGTTATATGGTATTATATAGTGTTATAATGTTAAAGTGTGTTTTCGTGTATCTGCAGTAACACTATAACACTAAATGACAATGTAACACACTATATAGCAGTATAGCATACTATTTGTATTGTTATTATAGTGTGTTCTAGTGTATTATAGTGTGCTGTAATATGTTATAGCGTTTAATAGTGTGTTTTATTGTGTGTTAGTGCTTTATTGTGTTATATAATATTTTATAATGTTAGTGTGTTGTAGTGTATGAGGCTATTATTAATGTTATAGTGTAATAGTATTATAATGTTATAATGTGTGGTATTATTATAGTTACAGTTTGTTATAGTGTACTATACAGTATTATAGTTTGATTATATTATAGTGTGTCATAGTGTGCAATAGTGTATTAACCATATAACCATATAACCATATATCCATATAACAATTACAGCACGGAAACAGGCCTTCTCGGCGCTTCCAGACCGTGCCGACCATTTGTTTCCCCCTAGTCCCATCTACCTGCACTCAGACCATACCCCTCCATTCCCTTCACGTCCATATACCAATCCACTTTACTCTTAAATGTTAAAATCGATCCTGCCTCCACCACTTCTGCTGGAAGCTCATTCCACACAGCCACCAGCCTCTGAGTAAAGAAGTTCCCCCTCACGTTACCGCGAAACTTCTGTCCCTTAATTCTCATGTCATGCCCTCTTGTTTGAAACTTCCCTACCCTCAATGGGAAAAACGTATCCACTTTCACTCTGTCTATCCCTTTCATCATTTTAAGGACCTCAATCAAGTCCCCCCTTAACCTTCTGCGCTACAAAGAATAAAGACCTAACTTGTTCAACCTTTCTCTGTAACATAGTTGCTGGAACCCTGGCAACATTCTAGTAAATCTCCGCTGTACTCTCTCTATTTTGTTGACATCCTTCCTATAACTAGGCGAACAAAATTGTACACCATACTCCAGAATTGGTCTTACCAATGCCTTGTACAATTTTAACATTACTTCCCTACTCCCATATTCAATGCTTTGATTTATAAAGGCCAGCACACCAAAGGCTTTCTTTACCACCCTATCTACATGCGATTCCACCTTCAGGGAATTATGCACAGTTATTCCTAGATCCCTCTGTTCCACAGCATTCCTCAATTCCCTACCATTTACCAAGTACGTCCTATTTTGATTTGTCCTGCCAAGATGTAGCATTTCACACTTAACAGCATTAAACTCCATCTGCCATCTTTCAGCCCACTTTTCCAAATGGCCCACATCTCTCTGTAGACTTTCAAAATCTACTTCATTATCCACAACACCACCTATCTCAGTATAATCTGCATACTTACTTATCCAATTGTCCACACCATCATCCAGATCATTGATGTACATGACAAACAACAGTGGACCCAACACAGATCCCTCAGGCACCCCACTGGTCACCGGCTTCCAACCTGACAAACAGCCATCCACCATTACTCTCTGACATCTCCCATTCCGCCACTGTTGAATCCATCGTGCTACTCTGCCATTAACACCCAAATATTGAACCTTCTTAACCAACCTTCCATGGGGAACCTTGTCAAAGGCCTTACTGAAATCAATATAGACAACATCCACTGCATTACCCTCATCAATTTCCCTAGTTACCGCTTCAAAAAATTCAAGAAGGTTTGTCAAACATGACCTTCCAGGCACAAATCCATGTTGACTGTTCCTGATCAGACCCTGTTTATCCAGATGCTTATATATATTATCTCTAAGTATCCTTTCCATTAATTTGCCCACCACTGACGTCAAACTAATAGGTCTATAATTGCTAGGTTCATTCTTTGAACCCTTTTTAAACAATGGAACAACATGCGCAGTGCGCCAGTCCTCCGGCACTATTCCCGTTTCTAATGACATTGGAAATATTTCTGTCATAGCGCCTGCTATTTCTACACTAACTTCCCTCAATGTCCTAGGGAATATCCTGTCAGGACCTGGAGACTTATCCACTTTTATATTTTTCAAAAGTGTCAGTACTTCCTCCTCTTTGAATCTCATAGTTTCCATAGCTACTCTACTTTTTCCCCTTAACTCACAGAGTTCAATATCCTTCTCCTTGGTGAATACCGAAGAAAATAAATTGTTCAATATCTCCCCCATCTCTTTTGGCTCTGCAGATAGCTGCCCATTCTGATTCTCGAATGGTCCAATTTTATCCCTCGTTATCCTTTTGCTATTAATATAGCTGTAGAAACCCTTTGGGTTTACTTTCACCTTTCTTGCCAAAGCAACCTCATATCTTCTTTTAGCCTTCCTAATTTCTTTCTTAAGATTCTTTTTTACATTCTTTATACTCCTCTAGCACCTCATTTACTACATGCCTCATACAATTATTGTAGATTTCTCTCTTTTTTTCGAAACAAGTGTCCAATTTCCCTTGAAAACCATGGCTCTTTCCAATTTTACTATTTCTTTTCAACCTAACAGGGGCATAAAGATTCTGTACTCTTACAATGTCCCCTCTAAATATCCTCCATTTCTCTTCTACATCCTTCCCATGAAACAAAGTGTCCCAATTCGCTCCTTTAAAATCCTTACACACTCCCTCAAAGTAAGTTTTCTCCAATCAAAAATCTCCACCCTAGGTCCAGTTCTGACTCTCTCCATAATTATATTGAAACTAATGGTATTGTGATCACTGGTCCCGAAGTGCTCACCAACGCATACCTCCGTCACCTGACCTGCCTCATTTCCTAACAGGAGGTCCAGCACTGCCCCTTCTCTGGTCAATACCTCTATGTACTGCTGCAAAAAACTACCCTGCACACATTTTACAAACTCCAACCCATCCAGCCCATTTATATTGGAAAATTAAAATCTCCCACAATCACTACCTTGTGCTTACTACTAATATCTGCTATCTCCTTACATATTTGCTCTTCCAATTCTCGCTCCCCATTTGGCGGTCTATAGCACACACCTAAAAGTGTTGCTACACCGTTCCCACTTCTCAGTTCCACCCAAATAGCCTCCCTAGACGAGCCCTCTAATCTATCCTGCCAAAGCACTGCTGTAATATATTATCTGACAAGCAATGCAACACCTCCCCCTCTGGTCCCTCCAATTCTATCATACCTGAAGCAACGAAATCCTGGAATATTTAGTTTCCAATCACAACCCTCCTGCAACCATGTTTCACTGATTGCCACAACATCATATTTCCAGGTGCCAATCCAGGCTCTAAGTTCATCCACCTTACTTACAATGCTCCTAGCATTAAAATATACACATTTTAGAAACCCACCATCCCTTATTCTCTGTCTATTATCTTTTTCATCTTTCTCGCCTACATTTTGGTTCCGAGTGCTTCCCTTCTCTGCCTTTGCCCCATACCCTGACCCCTAGCCCCCTCTACCCGAGTCCCTCCCCCCAGCCTTTCTAGTTTAAAGTCTCCCCAGTAGCCTTTGCAAATCTCCCTGACAGGATATTGGTTCCCCTCGGGTTCAAGTGCAACCCGTCCTTTGTGTACAGATCATGCCTTCCCCAAAAGAGGTCCCAGTGATCAAGGAACTTGAATCCCTGCCCACTGCACCGGTCCCTCAGCCACGCATTTATCCTGCACCTCATTTAATTCCTACTCTCACTGTCACGCGGCACAGGCAGTAATCCTGAAATCCTGAAAAAAGACCTTTTGGTCCTTCTCCTTAACTTTACCCCCAACTCCCTAAATTCTCCCTTCAGGACCTCGTAACCTCTTTTGCCTATGTCATTGGTACCTATGTGTACCACAGAATCAGGCTCCTCTCCCTCCCTTATCAGAATCGTTTGGACACGTTCTGACGCGTGCGAGACCCTAGCACCAGGGAGGCAAACTACCATCCGGGTCTTCCGACTGCGTCCACAGAATCGCCTATCCGACCCCCTAACTATAGAGTCCCAAATTACAATTGCCTTCCTCTTTTTGCTACCCTTCTGAGCATCAGGGCCGGCCTCTGTGTCGGAGGCCCGGCCGCTGTTGCTGCCCCCAGCTAGGCTGTCCCCTCCAATCGTACTCAAACCTGAGTACCTATTTTCCAGGTGCACGGTCACAGGGGTACTCTCTAGCCCCTGCCTATGCCCCTTGCCCTTCCTAACTGTGACCGACTTGTCTGCTGCCTGTGGTTTGGGAATGACTAACTCCCTGTAGCTCCTCTCTATTACCTCCTCACTCTCCCTGAGGAGACGGAGGTCATCGAGATGCTGCTCCAGGTTCCTAACACAGTCCTTTAGGAGCCCCATCTCAACACACCTGGCGCAGATGTGGATGTCTGGAGGGCTCTCAGATTCCCTGACCTCCCACATCTGACATCCAGAACAGTACACTGCCCTTGCCTTCATACTCCCCCCTTACACAGGATACAATAGCAACAAAATACAAAGTACACAACAAACTGCTGGAATCTGACTGCCAATCAGCTGCTTTCCCTAGTCCACTTCCCACCAATCAGCGGCTTCCTCAAAAAAAAAAAACACTTCTCCAAATGGAATGTTATGGATTACGGTAAGCTCCTATGGGCCTCTGAAAAAACAAGCCCCTTGCTTGATTTTTAACCTTACCGGTCGGGTGTCGCTCCTCCCCCTCCTTCTCTTCCAACGGCTCCTGTGGGCCTCTGAAAAAAAGAAGCCCCGCGCTTGATTTTAAACCTTACCGGGCGGGTGTCGCGCCTCCCCCTCCTCCTCTTCCAACGGCTCCTGTGGGCCTCTGAAAAAACAAGCCCCGCGCTTGATTTTAAACCTTACCGGTCGGCTGTCGCTCACCCCCCCCTCCTCCTCTTCTTCGAACGGCTCCTGTGGGCCTCTGAAAAAACAAGCCCCGTGCTTGATTTTAAACCTTACCGGTCGGGTGTCGCTCCTCCCCTCCTCATCTTCTTCCAACGGCTCCTGTGGGCCTCATTATTGTGTGTTATAGTGTTAAAATGTTTTATAGTGCGTTATACTATATTATATTGTATTATAGTATGTTTTAAGTTTTTATAGTATGTAGTAGTGTATTATAGTGTATAGTTTATTTTGATATAATGAGATTACAGTGTGTTATAGTGTTATCGTGCATTATAGTATACTGTGTTATGGTGTGATACACGTTATATTGCTATTGTGTTCGTGTATTATAGTGCGTGTATGTGCATTATCGTGATGTGTTATATTATATAGTGTATATACGATTACATTAAAATATTATTATAATGTGTAATATAGTATTATATTGTGATGCAGTGTGATGTAGTGATATAGTGTTTTATAACGTGTATTATAGAGATTAGTATTATAATGTGTTATACAGTGTTATAGTGTATTATAATATTATGTTATATGGTTATATTGTTTAGTATGTTATAGTGTACTTATATTTTACTGTTCCATTGTGTAATTATGTTATAGTGTATTATAGTTATAATGTGTTATAGTTATAACAACATAACATACTTTAATACACTATTACACACTATAACACAATATTACACACTTTCATGTAAAGTAACACGACAATACACTATAACAATATAAAATGCCCTATGAATATAGACCGATAACATCATGCAAGTATAAAACACTATGGCAATATGATACACAGCAACTGGCTACAACACACCATAATGCACGACCACAACACTATAACAAATTATAATACACGTTAACACATTATAACGCACTATAATCGCCATCCCGTAATCTCTATCTCGATTTTCATCTCCATTTCTACCTTCATCTATCTCTAGTTACACCTCTATCTTTATCACCAGTTCCATCTCTAGCTCTATCTCTAGCTCCAGCTCCGTCTCCAGCTCCATCACCAGCACCAGCTCCAGATCCAACTCTAGCTCCATCTCCATCCCCTAACTCCAGCTCGCGCTCCAGCTCCAGCTCCCGCACCTCCAGGACCATCTCGGAGTCCAGCTCCATCTTTATCTCTAGCTCCACTATATTTTCTACAGCTTCATTTCATTCTCTCTCTAGCTCCAGCTCCAGCTCTATCTCCACCTCAACCTCCTGTTCCATCTCCAGTTGCATCTCCAGCCATCTCTAGCTCCATCTCTACCTCGAAACTCAGCTCCAAATCCGTCTCCATCTCCAGCTCCATCCCCAGCACCAGCTCTGGCTCCATCACCAGCTACATCCCAGTAACCATCTTCAGGTCCATCTCCAGATCTAGCTCTATCCCCATCTCCAACTCTAGCTCCATCTCCAGCGTCATCTTCAGCTCCATCTCCATATCCACCGCCAGATATATCTCCAGCTCTAGCTGCATGACCAGGGCCACCTCGAGCTCCATCTCCACCTTCATCTCCAGCTCTAGCTGCATCGCCAGGACCATATCCAGCAACTCCAGCTCCAGCTCCATCGCCAGGTCCATCTCTATCTCCATCTCCATCTCCATCTCCATCTCCATCTCCATCTCTTGCTCCACCTCTAGATGCATTTCCACGTCTGCTACTCTAAATCTCTCTCCATTTCCAACTCTAGCTCTGGCTGCATCTCCTGCCCTATCGCCAGATCTAGCTCAAGATCTAATTCCAGTTCCAGCGCTATCTACAGCACTAGCTCTATCTCCAGCTGCATCTCTAGCTCTAACTCCATCTCCAGCTCCAGCCCCATCTTCAGCTTTAAGTCCATCTCAATCTGGAGCTCATACTCTATCTTCAGCTCTATCCAGATATGGTCTCACTAGGGCTCTGTACAACTGCAGAAGGACCTCTGTGCTCCTATACTAGACTCCTCTTGTTATAAAGGCCAACATGCCACTTACTTTCTTCACTGCCTGCTGCACCTGCATGCTTACTTTCATAGACTGATGAACAATGACCCCCAGATCCCGTGGTACTTCAATTTTTCCCAACTTGACACAATTTAGATAATAATCTGCCTTCCTGTTTTTGCTACCAAAGTGGATAACCTCACATTTATCCACATTAGACTTCATCTGCCATGCACCTGCCCACTTCCCCAACCTGTCCAAGTCACCCTGCATTCTCATGGTTGCTATGGAAAGTGCCCGGGGAAGGTGTGGTGCGGGAGGGAAGGGATGAATTGACCAGGGAGTTACGGAGGGAGCGGTGCTGCTAGCGATGCGCCGGCACCAGCAGGACCTCACATTAGTACTCCCGAAACTTGCATTCGGGTTAGGGTTAGGGTTAGGGTTAGAGGGTTAGGGTTAGAGGGTTAGGGTTAGAGGGTTAGGGTTAGAGGGTTAGGGTTAGAGGGTTAGGGTTAGGGTTAGAGGGTTAGAGGGTTAGGGTTAGGGGTTAGGGTTAGGTTGTGATTTATCGGACAGTGGGACAACATGCCCTCTGGTGCTTCTTGATGTCCCCCTGGGGATTCCTTTTCACTATGTACTGTCACTTGGTATTTGGCCCACGGTTTCATCACCCTTGTCCAAATCTATTTGCCTTACACTTGCCCTTCCATAGATTTGTGGGAGTCAGCCTGGATCCACCCTAGGTTTGAGTTTATGCTAGATTTAGGCCATTGGGCTCTTACATCTGTAGAGCTTCTATCCATAGCCTCTCTGCTCTTTTCCGTCTCCCTGTTGCCCAATTTATGTGTGTTTCCAGGCCCATGATCTCTAGGGACTGGATCGCATGTTGCTGGAAGTGTGCTAATGGGTATGGATTGGTTCCCGCTTGTGATGTTGCTGAGGTGTCCTGTTAGGGTTAGGGTTAGGGTTAGGGTTATGGTTAGGGTTAGGTCTAAACACCTGTTAATTGACTTTAGCACAGCATTTACCAACATTATCCCCTCAGAATTCATCACCAAACTCAGCGATCTGGGCATCAACCCTCCCTCTGCAACTGGATACTGGACGTCCTGACTAACAGACCACAGTCTGTTAGGTTGGACAACTCTAACCCTGAACACCGGCGTTCCACAGGGCTGTGTACTGAGCCCCCTCCTGTACTACCTGTTCACCTACGACTGCATATCTGTACATGTGTCTAACACCATCATCAAGTATGCAGATGAAACAACCGTAGTTGGCCTCATCAGCAACAACGATGAGGCGGCCTATAGGGAGGAGTATCTGCACCTAGTAGCATAGTGCGCTGGCAACAACCTGGTCCTTAACTCCAAGATGAACAAGGAGCTCATTGTGGACTATAGAAGGTCTAGGGGCTGCAAGCACACCCCCATCCATATTAACGGGACGGAGGTGAAAGGTGTTTCCAGTTGCAGGTTTCTGGGGGTCAACATCTCTGATGACCCGCCTTGGACCCACCATATCTCTTCGCTGGTCAAGACGGCTCACCAGCGTCTCTTCTTCCTGAGGAGACTAAAGAAGGTCCATCTGTCTCCTCAGATTCTGGTGAACTTCCACCGCTGCACCATCGAGAGCATCCTTACCAATTGTATCACAGTGTGGTATGGCAACTGCTCTGTTTCTGACCGGATAGCACTGGCGAGGGAGGTGAGAACTGCCCAACGCATCGCCGGTTCCTCACTCCCCTCCATTGAGTCTATCTAAACCAAGCGCTGTCTGCGAAGGACGCGCAGCATCGTCAAGGGCTGGTCTCCCCCCAGCCACAGACTGTTTACACTCCTCCCATCCGGGAGGCGCTACGGGTCCCTCCGTTGCTGGTTCAAGAACAGTTTCTTCTCTGCGGCTGTTACAATACTTAACTCTGCACCTCGGTGATTGTCAGTCACCCCACCCCCCCCCCCCCCCCCCGGACACCCCTTCCCCAAGTATAATTGCACTACTGATACTGTTTGTACATATATATATTTTACCGTTCATTATTCTAAGTTCGCTCTTCTCGGGAGATGCTAACTGTATTTCGTCTCTGTGCTGTACACTACACAATGACAATTAAAGATTGAATTGAATTCGATTGAATTTAGATTCTAACCACTCTCCAAACACCTCCAAACCCTTCTAAACCCCCTCTAAACCCCAATAAGCCCTCTAAACCTTCTCTAACCCCATGTAATCACCTCTTCACCCCACTAAACCCACTCTAAATCTCTGAAGCGTCTTTAATCCCCTTCTAACCCCATCTAACCCCCTCTAAACCCGCTATAAATCCATCTAAACCCCTCAAATCCCCTGAAAACAACTGTAGCCCCTTCTAATCCCAAACCCCTCTAAACCCCTCTAAAGGCCTCCAAACCCCGCTCTAAACCCCTTTAACCCCCTCTAAACCCCCACTAATCCCCCTCTAAACCCCTCTACTCACTAGTAAATACGCTTTGAACCAATCTAAACCCCTCTAAACCACCTCTAAACCCCCTCTAAACCCCTCTAAACCCCTCTAACCTCCCCTAAACACATCTGAATCTCAGTTATCCCCCTCTAAACCCCTGTAAACCACATATGAACACTTCTAAGCCGCTCTAAACGCATCCAAACCCATCTAAACCCATTCTAAACCCCCTTTAAACACCAAATAAATCCCTATAAACCTCTAAACCCATCGCACCACCTCTAAACCCCCCTCAACCCAATTAAACCCCACTAAACCCACCGTAAACCTCTAGAAACCTCGTCTAAACCCACTAAACCCACTATAAGCCTCTCTAAACCCATTTAACCCCATCTAAACCCCTCTAAAGCCCCTCTAAACCAATCTAAACCTACGAAACCCCCTCTATATTCCTCAAAACCCCTATAAACCCCCGCTAGGCACCTCCAAACCGGCTCTATGTCCATCTAAAGCCACTATAATCCCATCTGAACCCATTCAACCACCTCTAACCCCCTCTAAAATTCACCAAACCACTCTGAACGCATGCTAAACCGTTCTAAACTCGTCTAAACTCCACACTAAATCCCTCTAAACCCATCTAAACCGTCTTTAATCTCCTGTAAACCGTAAACCTCTCGAAACCCCTCAAAACCCCTCTGAACCCCTCTAAATACATCTATCCATCCCTAATCCCCTCTAAGCCCCCTCTAAACCCCTCCAAATCCACTCTAAACGCATCTAAACACCTCTTTAACCCACTAAGCCCCCTCAAAATCTGTCAAAACGCCTCTAAACCCCGTCTACCCCCTCTCCCATAGATCAACTCTTAACCCATCTAAACCACTATAAAACCATCGAAACCACTCGAAACCCATCTTAACCACACTAAACCCCCCTAAATCCCTCAAAACGCCTCTACACACTTCAAACCTCATCTAAACCCTCTCTAAACCCTCTAAACCCCGTGTACACCCTTCTAAATTAACACTAAACCCGTCTAAGTCCCAATAAACCATCCCTAACCCTCTCTAAACCCCCTCCAATCCATCTGAACCCCCTATAAACGCCTCTAAACCCATCTAAACCCTTCTAAACCGCTCTAAACCCTGTAATCCCCTCTCAAGCCCACTAAATCCCCTCTGAATCCATCAAAAACCCTCTAAACCCTCTCTAAACCCCTCTATATCCCTATAGGCCTCCTCGGAACAACCTCTAAACACTCTAAATCTCCTCCAGTCCTAAACCCTCCTAAACTCCCCATCGTAATCACTCTAAATTCTTCTAAACCCCTTCTAACCCCTGTAAACCGCCCTACATCAACTCTAAACCTCTAAACCGCTATACATCCCTCTACACCCTCTAAACCCCGTCTAAACCCTCCAAACCCCCAATAAACCAGTCAAAAAAAACCCTAAGCCCATCGAAAACCTCTAAACCCACTAAACCCCCCCCCCTATAAACCCCCTCTAAACCACTTTGGAACCTCTTAAAACTTGTAAATCACATAAACACCCTCTAAATACCCCTCTAAACCCATCTATACCTCTGTCAACCCCCTTTAATCCCATTCTAAACCCTCTCTAAACCCACTATACACCCCTCTAAACACTTCCAAACTCCGTTCAACCACTGTAAACCCACTTTCAATCCTAAACTCCTCTAAACCCCTCAAAACCCGCTCAAAATACCTCGAAACCCCTCTATACCCTCTTCAAAGCCCCTGTAAACCAATGTAACCTAATATAAAGCCCTCTAATCCCTCTAAACCCATCTGAGCCGCTCTGAACACTACTAAGCCCCTTCTAAAACCCTCAAACCCGTCTAAACATTCTCTAAGACACTCTAAACTCCCTCTAATCCATCTAACACCCATCTAAACCTCTTCTAACCGCTCTAAAGCAATCTAAACCCCTCTAACCCCCATCTGTAGCATTCAACCCCTTCTAAAACACGCTAACACCTTCTAAACCCCTCTACAACCTTCGAAACCCGTCTAATCCCGATATAACCCGCTCTATACCCCCTAAAAACTCCATCTAATCACACCTAAACCAACTTTAACTGATATTAGACTAAACCCACTCCAACCAATGGAATCCCCTCTAATACCCTTAAGAAGCCTCCAGACCCTAAATGTTTCTAAAGCCCCTCTAAATCCCTGTAAAAACCTGCAAACTTCTCTAAACCCCTCTCGCACCTTCTATAGCGGTCTATACCTCATCTAAACTCTCTAAACGCCCCAAACCCATCTAAACACCTCCAAACCATATCTAAACCCTCTAAAACCATCTAACACCATCTAAAAGGGATGAGGTCCTTCAAGGTGAACAGGGAGCTAGGAGATAAACTTTAAAGTAGGAACTCAAAGGTAATAATCTCTGGATTATTACCAGTACCACGGGTATGTCAGCGTAGAAATAGGAGGATATTGCAGATGAATACGTGGCTTGAAAGATGGTTCAAGTGGGAGGGATTCACATTTTAGGGCACTGGAACCATTTCTGGGGGAGGTCGGACCAGTACAAACAGGACGGTCTGCACCTGGGCTGGAATGGAACCAATGTCCTTGGGGGATTGTTTGCTAGTGCTGTTGGGGAGGATTTAAACTAATGAGGCAGGGGGATGGGTACACGAGCAGAGAGGCAGTTGGGTGTAAAACGAGGGTAGAAGCAATAGGGAGCAAGGTGAATAGTAAAAGTGGCAGGCAGACAAAACCAGGGCAAAAATCAAAAAGGGTCACTTTTCAACTTAATTGTATAAGGGTTAAGACCTTTGTAAAAACACGCCTAAATGCTTTGTGTATGAATGCAAGGAGTATTCGTAATAAGGTGCATGAGTTGAACGTGCGGATAGCTATTAATGATTATGATATAGTTGGGATCACAGAGACATGGTTCCAGGATGACCAAGGCTGGAAGATGAACATCCAGGGATATTCAATATTCAGGAGGGATAGAGAGAAAGGGAAAGGAGATGGGGTAGCGTTGCTGGTTAGAGAGGAGATTAACGCAATGGAAAGGAAGGACATTAGCTTGGAGGATGTGGAATCGGCATGGGTAGAGCTGCGAAACACTAAGGGGTAGAAAACTCTGGTGGGTGTTGTGTAGAGGCCACCTAACAGTAGTAGTGAAGTTGGGGATGGTATCAAACAGGAAATTAGTAATGCGTGCGACAAAGGCAAAACAGTTATAATGGGCAACTTCAATCTACACATAGATTGGGTGAATCAAATTGGCTGGGGGGCTAAGAAAGAGGATTTTTTAGAACGTGTGCGGGATAGTTATCTAAATCAACACGTAGAGGAACCACCGAGAGAGCAGGCTATTTTAGACTGGGTATTGAGTAAGGAGGAAGGGTTAGTTAGCAGTCTTGTTGTACGTCCCCCCTTGGGCAGGAGTGAACATAATATGGTCGAGTTCTTCATTAGGATGGAAAGTGACATTGTTAATTCAGAAACAATGGTTCTGAACTTAAAGAAAGTTAACTTTGAGGGTAGGAGATGTGAATTGGCCAAGATTGATTGGCAATCAATTCTAAAAGGGTTGACGGTGGATACGCAATGGAAGACATTTAAAGACTGCATGGATGAACTACAAAAAATATTCATCCCAGTTTGGCAAAATAATAAATTAGGAAAGCTAGTGCATCCGTGGATAACAAGGGACATCAGGGATAGTATCAAAGCAAAGGATGATGTGTACAAAGTAGCCAGAAACAGCAGCATACCAGAGGACTGGGAGAAATTCAGAGACCAACAGAGGAGGACAAAGGACTTAATTAGGAAAGGAAAAATAGATTATGGAAGAAAACTGGCATGGAACATACAAACTGACTGCAAATGTTTTTATAGATATGTGAAGTGAAGAGATTATTTAAAACAAATTTAGGTCCCTTGCAGTCAGAAACAGGTGAGTTGATCATGGGGAACAAGGATATGGCGGACCAATTGAATAACTACTTTGGTTCCGTCTTCACAAAGGAAGACAAGTAATCTGCCGGAAATAGCAGTGGACCGCGGGTCAAAGGAGGATTTGAGTGAAATCCAGGTTAGTCGGGAAGTGGTGTTGGGTAAACTGAATGAATTAAAGGCCGATAAATCCCCAGGGCCAGATAGGCTGCATCCCAGAGTACATAAGGAAGTAGCTCCGGAAATAGCGGATGCATTATTGATAATCTTTCAAAACTGCATAGATTCCGGAGTAGTTCCTGGGATTGGCGGATTGCAAACGTAACCACTATTTTTAAGAAGGGAGGGAGGGAGAAAACGGGGAATTACAGACTAGTTAGTCTAACATCGGTAGTGGTGAAACTGCTAGAGTCAGTTATTAAAGATGGGATAGCAGCACATTTGGAAAGCGATGAAATCATTGGACAAAGTCAGCATGGATTTACGAAATGCAAATCATGCCTGAAGAATCTTGTGAAATTGTTCGATGATGTAACTAGTAACATGGATAGGGGAGAAGCAGTAGATGTGGTGTACCTGGACTTCCAGAAGGCTTTCGACAAGGTCCCACATAAGAGATTAGTATACAAACTAATTTTACATACGGCATTGGGGGTTCAGTATTGATGTGGATAGAGAACTGGCTGGCAAACAGGAAGCAAAGAGTAGGAGTAAACGGGTCATTTTCACAATGGCAGGCAGTGACTAGTGGGGTACCACAAGGCTCCGTGCTGGGACCCCAGCTATTTACAATGTACATTAATGATCTGGATAAGGGAATTGAAGGCAATATCTCCAAGTTTGCGGATGACACTAAGCTGGGGGGCAGTGTTAGGAGTGAGGATGATGCTAGGTGACTTGGATAAACTGGGTGAGTGGGCAAATGTTTGGCAGATGCAGTATAATGTGGATAAATGTGAGGTTATCCACTTTGGGGGGGGGGGGAAACAGGAAAGCAGACTATTATATAAATGGTGGCCGATTAGGAACAAGGGAGATGCAGCGCGACCTGGGTGTCATGGTACAACAGTCATTAAAAGTAGGCATGCAGGTGCAGCAGGCAGTGAAGAAAGCGAATGGTATGTTAGCTTTCATAGCAAAAGGATTTGAGAATAGGAGCAGGGAGGTTCTACTTCAGTTGTATAGGGTCTTGGTGAGACCACACCTGGAGTATTGCGTACAGTTCTGGTCTCCAAATCTGAGGAAGGACATTATTGCCATAGAGGGAGTGCAAAGAAGGTTCACCAGATGTCAGGACTGTCTTATGAAGAAAGACTGTGTGAGACACACTTTGTGCTCACAATTAATGCTCAAAGACTAAATCTTGGAAGCAAGAGATTCTTTATTTTACGAGTCTGAAGACCGGGTGCCTCCCCAATTCGAGACACACCGAAGCCAAAGAAGTCATCCCCCTTTATACACAGAATTTTGCATTCAACCTCCCCTCCGGACCCTTCTCCAATCAGGGTCTGAGGTTCACAATCTGTAGGTACATCCCACCGTACATCCCCTCGCACCTCCCATATCATACATTGCATGTTCAAACATGTTCATGGTAATGAGCAGTTTCTTGACCAGGGGTGTGTTGTAATATTCATTTATTCTATTAAGCATGCTCAGTTGCTCATGACCTACCCTAGTTTTACTCACCTCCTAGTGAACCCTCTCAGTTCCCCTATATCAGTACTAAAGCTAAGCTATAGTGACAAGGGTCCCATCTATCACTCCCTTCCACTGATAGGGATCTCTCTACATCACTCCCTTCTACTGCTATACAATGCTATTACTTCTTACTCAAGGACTCAAGGATGGGTCTGTCAACCTTCAGACACAGCTGTGTCAGAATCCTCTCTCCAGCCCCTCTCAGTTCGGATTCTCTTTAAAACTCCTTACTTTAATGGGGTTTAATCACTTCATCCCTCACAATCCTCCCTTTCTCTTTTGCTACGCATGCACTGATTAAACCCTCATTTCAAGTTCCCTTAACTCGAACTGACGTAACATTGTCCTAACCTTCTCTTCCTGTAAATCATGAACCTCCCCTGGCCACATTATCATTATTTACTGTATTTCCCCTCTCTCTCCCATAGGCATGACTACCGCCTGCATCCGACTTATAAGTTCCCTAAAACAAGGGATGCAACAGGGGATAAAGATCAGTCCAGCCCCTGCACATAGAAACACGAGTCCCACCGTTCTCCACCATGTTCCTCCGAGGATGGAATCCCACCATTGGGTTCCCATAATCGAATTCCACTTTTGTATTGGAACATGTGCCAACTTACGGATCGCGTCTGATATGTCCATCACTGCCTGTCCATTATCATCGATGTTCAAACAGCAATTAGAGAGGTTGAATTTCCCGCATACCCCTCCTTCTTCTGCCAGGAGGTTATCTAGGGCTAACCTGTTCTGGTATATTGCTGCTCTCATCTGTGTCTGCTGCTTTGCCAGCATCTCCAGTGCCCCCGCAGTTTGGTTGGTAATTACCTCCAATACTGCCTGCAGTCTTATGATCCGGTTTAACATGTATAATGGGGTTCGGTAGCCCCAGTATCCATCCTGTGCCCAAGTGGCTGGTCCGTAGTATGAGATGATTCTTGCTGGTGGCCATTCATCATCTTTCCATTCTCCAATGTCTATTTTCCTCTTTTTCCGATATAGGTCATCAAATACAGGTGTTCCTAACGACCGGCTTTCTTTGGTGTTTAACAAGAAAAATCCAGGTTGTACCAGTCCAATAAAATAAGTCCCACTCCAATTCATCGGTAGCACCGAGTATGCCTTGTATCCGCATATCCATAACAGTCCTTCAGGGGCCGGTCCACTAGAGGCAACCTTGTTCCATATATCTCGCAATACTGGGATCCCCTGATAAGGGTTGTTCCCGGTGCAGTTCCATAGTTCAGCCGATTCCACTCCATCGGTCTTCATCCAGATAGCACCGTTTTGCCCATGTTTCTTAGTTAGATACCATTTAGGCTCCTCTGGCCACCACACTCGGGACTGATTTGGCCACTGGGTGACGATGCGCTGGCAGAGGCTGCTGCCTACTAGGACAGCATCCTTTGCCCAGGGCCTAGCGATACACTCAGTCCCTACCGGAGCATCTGTCAGGACCCATGCCTGGGGATCTCGGTCTTGTCCAACTGTCAGGTTCCACTCCATCAGGTCCCATACTTCAATAATGGATCCCCTCCACAGCCAACGTGAGCTCATCAGTGGTCCGCCCCAGACCCAACAGTTAGTCACATTCAGGATTCCAGCTACCCGGAGGGATCTCGATCTGCTTCTTTATCTCTTCGTACCGTGTCTGGTGCACTTGAGGCTGAGTAGGTGAGGGAGGGGGAGGCTTAGTGACTACTACTTCTGTAAACTCTTTTATTACTTCCTCTTTCATCTTATCTATTGCCCATTTTACGATCTGAAAAGGGAAAACTAACTGTCCTGCCTTGGTTACACAAACCCATCTCTCTCCCCTTGGGCAGGTAACGAGCCCAAACTTCCCCATATACCCCCTATTGCCTACCATCAAATACTCCTTTCCCTCCTCTTCACAAATGGTTCTAGTCTTCTGGTTATGGCATACATTGTTCACATGGGAATGATAGGTAAATGATCTGGTTGTCCGCCCTCTGTATTGGATAGGCGGTATGTCAACAAAATAGAGGTGATATGTCAACAAAATAGAGAGAGTACAGAGGGGATTTACTAGAATGTTGCCAGGGTTCCAGCAACTATGTTACAGAGAAAGGTTGAACAAGTTAGGTCTTTATTCTTTGGAGCGCAAAAGGTTAAGGGGGGACTTGATTGAGATATTTAAAATGATGAAAGGGATAGACAGAGTTGACGTGGATGAGCTTTTCCCATTGACGGTAGGGAAGATTCAAACAAGAGGGCATGACATGAGAATTAAGGGACAGAAGTTTAGGGGTAACGTGAGGGGGAACTTCTTTACTCAGAGGGTGGTGGCTGTGTGGAATGAGCTTCCAGCAGAGGTGGTGGAGGCAGGATCGATTTTAACATTTAAAAGTAAAGTGGATAGGTATATGGACGTGAAGGGAATGGAGGGGTATGGTCTGAGTGCAGGTAGATGGGACTAGGGGAAAACAAATGGTCGGCACGGACTGGAAGGGCCGAGAGGGCCTGTCTCCGTGCTGTAATTGTTATATGGTTATATGGTTTATATGGTTATACCATTTATCACAATTATTAATACATTTTACCACGATAACATACAAAGCAAACAATACCACGACTGCTCCGTTCATACTGTCAGTTATACATTCAATGTTTTGTTTTTTAAATTACTGTTAGGGGTTTGCTTCCTGGCTTCACCATCCACTGTTCCTCCTCATCAGGGGCGGGTGGATCAACGGGTCCTTTAACCCGGATTGCGTGGGTCCACCCTTTTTCTTTTGTTCGTACTGCTGTCTCGGTTGTCAGTAATACTAGGTATGGGCCGGTCCACCTGGGCTGGAGTTTCTCCTCCTTCCAATTCTTGACCAGTATCCAGTCGCCGGCTTTTACAGCATGTATCGGAAAGTCGAATAAGTTAATTCTGTAAGGGAACGAGATACTGCCAGTAAATAGTTCCTTAAGAATACATCACTGCCCTCTATGGTGGGTATTCCTTCTATCTTTCTCAAATAAGGTAACCCAAACAACATTTCATAGGGGGACACTGCTAACTTTGCATGGGGTCTCCGTTGCTTTTCTCAAAGCATTTCTGTTTCCCTACTGCTCCAAACACGTGCCAGACTCCATGTACATATGCTGCTCTTAAAGCCTTAATTTCTGCCAATTGAGCTAAGCAAGATTGCAGGCAAGCTTCCAATTTGATCCTGCGCTATAGCTTTTACTTGTTTAGATATTACTCGTCCAAAATATTCTACCTGCTGCTGACAAAACAAAAACCTCTTCCTTGATACATCATGACCTCCTGTGCCATCTTTTCCAAGATAATTACAATGTCTCTCTCTCACATTGCTCCTCACTTGTGGAACAAACCAACAAATCATTCACATACTATATCAACACCTTCCAAATCTGCCTACAACATCTGATTAAAAACACGGCGCTAGTATTTAAAACGCTGCCGCATCCTAGCCTAGGTGTATTTAATACCTCTTCTTAATGTCCTTGCCATAGCTATGTTCACCATTATCTTAATATTATTATTATCATTATCATTATTATTATTATTATTATTATTATTATTATTATTATTATTATTATTATTATTATTATTATTATTATTATTATTATTATTATTTTTATTATTTCCTGATTATCGTACCTGTTCACATCCCCAACACACCTTATCCATTACCTATCTCCGTACTAGCCTTGTCTGGGCATAGATCCAGATTTATTTCACTCCCGATAGGGCATTTGAGAAAACACTCTCCCAAATATATTTATTATTGGCATGGAATCTCTGGCCCCTGATTGGCTCTGTCATAGGACTCACTGTGTGTCGGTGCATCACTTATTTCAGACTTTTCAACCAGGTCTGTTGTTACTGACAACATTGTCTCTCCTTTTTCACGCTCTTTCTTTCTAAAGCAGTCTCATCAATTTATCCCTCTGCTTCCCACTTTAATCCTTTCTGATCTGCCTTCTTTCTCATTCTAAACTCAATGTCTTACTTCTCAGATAGTTTATCCTCCTTTGCAAATTTATTCACCTTCCTTTTAAAATCTTCCACTTTTTCCAATTTCTTTCTAATATCTGGCCATGATTTTGTTACAAAATTAACCTTTAACAACTGCTGACCTGCGGCCGTATCAGGGTCTATCCCCGAATACTGCTGGACATTCCTCCTTAACCTTTGTAAAAACACTGTCGGAGGTTCGTCCTTGTTCTGCTGATTTTCAAAAGCCCGTTCAAAATTTTGTCCCTTGGGACCGGCCTCTCTGATTCCCTTAATTATTATTTCCCTGAGATTTCTCATACTGTTTCTTCCTTCCCTTGTTTGGTTACTCCAATCCGACGCAGTAATGGGATATTTTACTGCTCCCACCAGTGCTGCTCCCGCGTCAGCCTGTAACGCCTTCTCCTGCCTGTCTGACCATCTGTCTTTCTTCTGAAGTAAACAAACTTCCCATTATTGACATAATTGTCTGCCAACTCCTTTTTTTTCCCTGGGCCCCATTAATTTATTACCCTTCTCCAACCAGAATGTTTATCTAAACAAACCATAAAATCTGCTTGTTGTTCAGCAATTAACTTATTTCTAATTTTGTTCAAACCATTCCCCCTACAATTCCCAAATTCCAATTCCTAGTTTAAATACATACGACTAACAATCTTCCAAATTAACTTTACTGAAAAGAAATCTATAGAAGCCAAGCAACCTACATTTTCCAACTTCCCCTTTTAAGTTGCGATGATTGAAAGCGGTGTCCGTTACCTTACAACTATTAACCATATAACAACAATTACAGCACGGAGACAGGCCCTCTCGGCCCTTCCAGTCCGTGCCGACCATTTGTTTTCCCCTAGTCCCATCTACCTGCACTCAGACCATACCCCTCCATTCCCTTCACGTCCATATACCTATCCACTTTACTTTTAAATGTTAAAATCGATCCTGCCTCCACCACCTCTACTGGAAGCTCATTCCACACAGCCACCACCCTCTGAGTAAAGAAGTTCCCCCTCACGTTACCCCTAAACTTCTCTCCCTTAATTCTCACGTCATGCCCTTTTGTTTGAATCTTCCCTACCCTCAATGGGAAAAGCTTATCCACGTCAACTCTGTCTATCCCTTTCATCATTTTAAAGACCTCAATCAAGTCCCCCCTTAACCTTCTGCGCTCCAAAGAATAAAGACCTAACTTGTTCAACCTTTCTCTGTAACATAGTTGCTGGAACCCTGGCAACATTCTAGTAAATCTCCTCTGTACTCTCTCTATTTTGTTGACATCCTTCCTATAACTAGGCGACCAAAATTGTACACCATGTATTGAACTATTGTAACCTCCCCCATTGCTTACAATTTCTTAAAGGAACACACACATATACCCTTACAGCATGTGGCCCACAGCAAACAAACCTATCACATATACAAACTTCCTCATTCATACAAAACCGGTTTTTACACACACATCACATTAGTTCCATTCTTACTTCAATGAGATTGTTTGAAACAACTCAATATTTTTCATAAAAACATAGAAACATAGAAATTAGGTGCAGGAGCAGGCCATTCAGCCACTCGAACCTGCACCTCCATTCAATATGATCATGGCTGATCATCCAATTCAGTATCCTGTACCTGCCTTCTCTCCATACCCCCCGATCCCTTCAGCCACAAGGGCCACATCGAACTCCCTCTTAAATATGACCAACGAACTGGCCTCAACTACTTTCTATGGCAGAGAATTCCACATCATTTCTTCCCATGTACATATATTTGGCCCTAGGAACTGATCTATTTGTTCAGCCAGTCCCAAAGGGTCTTCCAATAAACTTTTCATCTCCTTTTTAAAGTCCCTCACCACCATTCTGGTGAGAGGCACATTTACAAATCCCATGCCCCCGGCCATTTCCCCCTAACGGGACCTCCCTGAGGGGCTTCATTTGAACAGATCGGTCTAATCTCTGTTCCGCTGCCCTCGTTTGAGATCGCGTCCTCCGACTACTGCCTGGGACACCCGTCCCATCCTTGTCCTCGCTTTTTATTTTCTCTTCCTTATCTGACTGGCTCTCTCCTTCACATTCTACTTTCTGTAATTCTCTATTACCTGTCTCTTCTGAGACAGGAGCGGACAGGTTTACTGCCGCTCCGCTCTGGCTTAGTGGGACCTCCAGGGCAGATGCAGCCGGCGCTGATGGGGATATATTTGGGGGCTGGGATTCATATGGCGGGGGCAGTCTCCGTAGGTGATCATCACCAATTGGTGGCCAGTCAGGTTCATCCTGCTCTCTTTCCGTCTTTAACGGAAACATCCCATTATTGGGTTCCCAGCACTGGGCATATTCATTTTCTATTTGATTCGGCGTTTGTCTTTCATTCACAAAAACATTCAACGCCTGTCTCACCCAGTCCTCATTTGAACCCAACCGGGGCCACCACACTGCGCTCCCTCGAATAGGCTCCTTTGGCCACTCAAAGTAACAACACTTTATCATAGTTTTCCTTTACTCTTACCCCCGGGTGTTCCCTTCACCCCATCCATACAACATTCGCCCCAACGGACTATCGGGCGGAATGTTAGGCTCCATATCAGTATGAGCGTCATCCCGGTTCCCCGGACCCTTACTTTTCCCGCTCCGGTTTCCCATCGTCTCGTCGGACTATTCCCGTCCGACAGACCCCGGTCGCCCAGGCAATACTTAATAGTTGCTTTTCTTACCTGGGTCCTGTGCACAAGAATCGCTCGACCGTCCCGTACGTATTTACCTTACACCCCCTCTTGCTTCCCGAGTCTTTTCAACCGAATATAACTCGCTCAAACTGCTGATGGCAAGCAAGGAGATCAAAGACTGCTGAAATCAGCAGGGTGCACCTTCCCCTCCTTCTTTGCCCCCACCAAGCAGCCGGAGTGGCGATCCCGGACGAGCCCCCAATTTGTGAGATACACTTTGTGCTCACAATTAATGCTCAAAGACTAAATCTTGGAAGCAAGAGATTCTTTATTTTACGAGTCTGCAGACCGGGTGCCTCCCCAATTCGAGACACACCGAAGCCAAAGAAGTCATCCCCCTTTATACACAGAATTTTACATTCAACCTCCCCTCCGGACCCTTCTCCAATCAGGGTCTGAGGTGCACAATCTGTAGGTACATCCCACCGTACATCCCCTCGCACCTCCCATATCATACACAGATGTGTCAGAATCCTCTCTCCAGCCCCTCTCAGTTCGGATTCTCTTTAAAACTCCTTACTTTAATGGGGTTTAATCACTTTATCCCTCACAATTGGATAGACTCGGTTGATACTCTCTAGAATTTAGGAGATTGAGAGGGGATCTTATAGAAACCTACAAAATTCTTAAGGGGTTGGACAGGAAGATTGTTCCCGATGCTGGGGAGGGCCAGGACAAGGGGTCACAGCTTAAGGATGAAGGGGTAATCCTTTAGGACCGAGATGAGAAGGACTTGTTTTCACACAGAGAGTGGTGGGTCTCTGGAACTGCCTGCCACAGAGGGTAGTGGAGGCCAGTACATTGGCTATATTTAAGAGGGAGTTAGATGTGGCCTTTGCGGCTAGGGGGATCAGAGGGTATGGAGAGAAGGCAGGTACGGGATAGTGAGTTGGATGATCAGCCATGACCATATTGAATGGCGGTGCAGGCTCGAAAGGCCGAATGGTCTACTCCTGCACCTAATATCTATGTGTCTATCTTTCCATGTTTCTAAAACCCCTCCATACCACTCTAAATCCATCTAACCCCCAATAAACACCCTCTAAATACCTCAAAAACGCTCAAACCCCATATGAACACTCTAAATCACCTCTAAACCCCTCTAACGTTCACCAAACCCCTCTAAACCCCCCTCGAAATACCCCTAAACCTCTCTAAACAACCTTTAAACACCTGTAAACCACTGTAAACATCTCTAAACCCCTCTAAACACTCGTAAACCCTTTTAAACCCATATACACACATCTAAACCCCTCTAAACTTCTAAACCCTCTCAAACCCTCTAAACCCATCTTCACCCCTCTCACCACCCTCTAAATCCCTCAAAACGCCTCTAAACCCCTTCTAACCGCATCTAATCCCACTAAACCCCATATAAACCCTTCGAAACCCCCGAAATCAACTCTAAACCCTTCTAAACCCCCCTTTAAGCCCCTCTACTACCCTCTAATAACCTCAAACCTAAATCCCATCTAAGCACCACTAACCCCCTACTAAACCTCCGCGGCCCCTTTAAACCACACTAAACCCCCTCGAACCCGCTCTAAACCTCCTCTAAACACTCGAAACCCACCATAAAACCCTGTAAACCCTTTTAAACCCAACTAAACACCCTTTAATTTCCTTAAAACCTTCTGAACCCCTCCAAACCCTCCAATCTATGTAAAGCCCCTCTAATCCCCTCTTAACCATCTACACTGCCTCTAAACCACTGTAAACCCATTCTCAATTCCTCTAAACCCCTCTAAACACATGTAAACCACACTCGACCCCTTCTAACCCTTTTAAACCCCTCCAAACCCCTCGAAATCCTACGAAACCACTCTAAACCCCAGTAACCCACTGTAAACCCATCTAAACCCCTCTAATCCCTTAGAAACACCTCTAATCCCCTCTAAACCCCTCTTAATCCCAATAAACCCCTTCTAAAACACTGAAACGCACTCTAATATCTCTCTAACCCCTCTAAACTCCCACTAATCCCTCTAACCCCACTGCAAACCACCTCTAATTCGCTCTAAACCCATCAAAATCCCTCTAAACCCTTTTAACCCCCTCTAAAGCATTATACCCTTCTAAACATCCCTAGCGCCCCCTAAACTTCTCCAAACACCCATTAAACACCCTCTAAAACTATCTACAGCCTTCTAAAGCCGTCTAACCCCAAATGACTCTCTCTAAACCCCTATAAACCCCTTATAAACTCCCTCTAAACCCTTCTAAACCCACTAACTGATATTAGACTAAACCTACTCCAACCCATGTAATCTCCTCTAAATCCAAATGTCTCTGAACCCCCTCTAAACCCATGTAAACACCTGTAAACCCCTCTAGCACCTTCTAAACCGCTTTAAACCTCGCCAAAACACTCTAAACACCCCCTAAACCCCTCTAAATCTATCTAGACCTCAAAATCCCCTCTAAACCAGTCTGCACGCCAATAAACCCTCTGAAACCTCTCAAAACCCATCTAAAATTCACCAAACTCCTCTACGTCCCTTCTAAATCCCACTAAACCCCTCTAACCCCCCAAAACCCTTATAAACGCATCCAAACGCATCTAAACCCCTCTAAACCTCTCTAAACCCCTGTAAACAGTCTAAACCCCTCATAAACCCTCTTAACCCCACTAAACCAACTCTAAGTCCCTCAAAACGTATCTGACCCTCTTCTAACCCCATCCCACCCATGTAAACCCCATATAAATCTCTCTAAATGCCCTTAATAAACTAAACCCATCTAAACCCATCTATACCCCCTCTAAACGCATCTGAACCCCTCTAAACCCGCCTCTAACCCCTTCTAAATCCCCTCGAAATCCCTCCAGACACCACTAAACCCCCTCTAAACTCTGTAAACCCCCCACCCCCCTCTAAACCCCTCTAAAACCACGCTAAACCACCTCTGAACCCCTTAAAACTCATTTAAACCCCTCGAAACCCCTCGAAACACATTATAATCCCTCTTATCCCCTATAACCCCCTCCAGACCCTCGGAACACCGCTCTAAACCCTTCTAAACCCCTCTCATCCCACTCTAAACCCATTTTACACGCCCACGAAACACCTATAAACCCACTCTAAATCCCTCTAAACCACTCTAAACCTCTCTAAACCCCTCTAAACTCATCTCAACCACAGTAAACCCATTGTCAATCCCTCTCAACCCCTCTGAACCCCTCTAAACCCCACTAAACCCCCTCTAAGCCCCTCTAAACCCCGTCCAAATCTAACGAAACCCATCTAAATGAAGCCCAATGAAAGCCCCACTATACACCCTCTAAACCCATCTAAACCCTCTCCAAAACCCCCTAAACACCCTGTAAACATTTCTGAACCCTACAAAACCACCTCTAAACCCCTCTAATGTTCACCAAACCCCTCTGAACCCATTCTAAACCACTGTAAGCCCGTATAACCCCCTCTAAATCCTTCTAAACCCATCTAAACCAACTTTGAGTCCCATATAAACTATCTAATTCCCCTCTAATTCCCCTCTAAAACCCCAGTAAACGCCCTCTAAACCCCGCTAAACTGCTCATCCCCCACTAAACACTCTACAACCCACTAAACACCCCACCCCCCCTGTACGCCCGTCGAAACCCATCTGAACCGAATTAAACTCCCTCTAAATCGCGCAAAACCACTCACACCCCCATCTAACCCCTCCAAACCCCTCTAAATCCATTTTCAACTTCTCTAAACCTCTCTGAACGCCCTCTAATCACCGACAACACATCCAAAGCACTATAAACCTCTCTAAACGTTTCTAAACTCCCAATAAACCTCCTCTAAATTACTAAAAACCCTCTAAACCCCCGTTAAACGCGCTCGAAAGCCCCACTAAAGCCCCTCTAAAACCCTCTAGTTCACCAAACGACTCTAAATCCCCCTAAACCTCTTTAAACTCCCTTTAAATGCATGTAAATCACTGTAAACACCTCTAAAAACCTCTAAACCCCCCTAAACCTTTCTAAACCCATCTAAACACATCAAACCCGCTCTAAACCTCTCTAAACGCTTCTCAACTCTCTAAACCCATCTAAATCGCACTAACCCCACGAAATCATGTAGATGATATGTGTATACACCTTTAATTGATAGTAACGATGTCCATGCTAACCACTCCCCCACCAGTTAGTATAATTGTACCCACACGCACCTAGCTCTCTCTCTAGTGATCGTGACAGACCACGTACAGCCAGGGCTATATATAATGTATGCTTAATAAAGCAGTGAAAACTTTAAGGTGTTTGTGTACCTTCTCTACATGGTGTCAGAAGTGCTTATTTCTGCGTCTCCAGTCTATTGCGTTTTATGTTCTTAGTCCCAGTACCCCCTGCCTGTGCCGTGATGGCTTCTGCCCGTCGTAAACCTGACATTCTAGTCTTTGATGCAGACATCACTCATCGCTGGAGTGTGTTCCGACGGGACTTTGAGCATAATGTTACCATTGTCCACCCTGCTGTGGCCCCGCTGTCAAGGCTTCCCTGCTGCTTAACCTATCTGGTCCGGAAGCGCTCGAGCGTTCGGAGTCGTTCATCTATGGACAGGGTGAAAGTATCCAGGACCCGGTTTGTCTGCTTGCTACATTTACGGCGATGTGTGACCTTCCCACTAACCACATCTTAGAGCGTTTAAAACTGTTCTCCAGACGCCAAAACCCTGGGGAATCTATTGAGAATTTGGTGGCCGCACTGCGTCAACTGGCTCGCCGATGTGACCTGCATGTTCTGACCCCTAATACTTTGACCCGTGACATCTTGGTCTTTGGTCTACGGGATTATAAACTGCGCTCTGAGCTGCTGCGTAAGCCAGATCTGACATTCGATGAGGCGCTACATGCCTCTCGTTTAGCTGAGGCTGTCTCCTCCGCTGTACCTGACCCTGTGGTCCACACAGCCAGTCTCGCTGGTCCCCAGTACTATGCTCCCCGGCGACAGAGGGTAAGACCACTGCAGGGCTTCAGACCGCCACAACGATGTCCAAATTGTAACTTTGTCTCATACCGTTCTAATGTGTGCCCGGCACTGGGGAAAACTTGTAATTTCTGCAACAAGCCCGACCACTTCTCGGCAGCATGCCGTTCCAGTGGGAACCCTGTACAGCCACAGCAGAAACCGTCTCGCTACCTGGCACGTGATGATACAACGTCTGGTTCCCATCTCCAGCACGATGATCTTCCCCCGTCTGGCCCTGACCCTTCTCAGAGCGAGCTGAGTGTGTTTTCCTTGCGAGGTGCAGCTGCTCAGATGACGGACCCGACCGTCCGAGTCACGGTGAATGGCATGGCCTTCTCTGCTAAGGTGGATACGGGGGCTGCTGCCAAAGTTATGTCAACAAGCCTGTTCAGGAAGATAAGTAATAGTGAGCCCGTTTCCACAGACAGTGCTGTTTTGCGTGCCCATGGGGGTGGCGTACTTGTTCCTGTGGGGAGGGCCACTCTCCACTGCAAGGTGCAGAAGGCCACTCGGCCCCTCTCTTTCTTCCTGCTAGACGGTAAATGTGACCCCCTGCTCGGCGTGGAGGCCTGCCAGGACCTCGGATTGGTGAGCTTCCACAGTGATGTTCACCTGGAAGAGGCACCCTTGAACCCGCTGGCCGATTTCCCGGACCGGTTTGACTCGAAGCTGGGGAAGTTGCCCTGCAGCTACAGGATTGCCCTCAATCCCGACAGCACGCCGGTCGTCCGTCCCCCGCACCGTGTGTCCTTTGCCATGAGGGGCATGGTCGAGTCTGCTCTTCGCGAGATGGTGGCCACGGGCATCCTGAAGCCAGTAACGGACTCCACCCGGTGGGTTTCTTCTATGGTTGTCGCTGCGAAGAAAGACAAGAGCGAGATACGGATCTGCATCAACCCTAAGGACTTGAACTTGGCCAGCAGGCGCCCGCACTATCCCATGCTGCACAGGTCGGCCCTGCCACCGTGTTCTCGGTTGTTGATGCCAAGAGTTTGTTCTGGCAGATATCTCTAGACGAGCGATCCTAGCACCTGACGACCTTCAGCACGCCCTTCGGCAGGTATCGCTTCCTTCGCATGCCGTTTGGGATCAACTCTGCCAGCGAGGTTTGTTCGATGTTTGCTGGACTTCCGTGTGCCATCATTGTCGACGACATCCTGGTTTGTGGGAAGAATGTCGCTGAGCACGACCACCACCTTCGCCAGGTGATGCAGCGTGCCCCGGAGGTCAACCTGAAGCTCAACCCGAAGAAGTGCCGATTCCGTGTCCCTGAGGTCACCAACGTGGGGCATGTCTTCACTGCATCGGGGCTGAAGCCCGACCCGCAAAAGACGGCCGCAATATCCGAGATGCCTGCAGCTGATGACGTGCCTGGCCTGCAGCGCTTTTTGGGCATGGTCAACTACATGGGAAAGTTCATACCCGACCTGAGCGAACTGAGTGCCCCTCTGCGGAATCTGGTGAAAAAGGACACTGCCTGGGCCTGGTTCCCGCAACACCAGCGAGCATTTGACACCAACAAATCTAAGCTGATCAGCATGCCAATGCTAAAGTACTTTGACCTCCAGCGTTGTCACACGTGATGCATCTAAGTTTGTCCTCGGGGCCGCCTGCCTGCAGATCCATGACGGGGTGCAACTGCCTGTGGCCTACGCATCCCGCACAATGACGACCGCTGAACAACACTCTGCCCAGATTGAGAAAGAGCTGCTGGCGGTTGTCTTTGCCTGCTCCAAATTCAAAGACTATATCCTGCGCAGCTGTCGAGATGGACCACCAGCCTCTGGTCACCATCCTCAACAAGCCGATACACATGGCCTCCTCCCGGCTCCAGCGCATGATGCTCCAGCTACAACGTTTCACTTTCACAGTGGTTTATCGCAAGGGCAAGGACATGTTTGTAGCTGACACGCTGTTTCGGGCGCCTCTCTCATACACAACGCGACATCCGTACGAGACGTCCGATCTGATAGTCCTAAACGTTAACTTCGTGCCCTCCGGTCAGTTGAAGTCCCTGGCCAAGTACACGGCAGCACACGCTTCGCTACAGCAGCTGGCCGCGATCATCAAGCAGGGTTGGCCAGACCGCCGTTCTTCCTTGGTGCCTTACTTCTTGTTCGTGACGAGTGGTGTGATGGTGTGATTGTGAAGGGGCACAAGGTGGTGGTGCCCGCAGCACTACGAGAACAATACTTCGAAACCGCTCATCGTGGCCATCCTGGAGCCGAAGCGACCCTTTCCATCGCTCAGAGCCAGTTTTTCTGGCCTGACCTGCCTCGCTACTTCCGGGATAGGGTCTCCGCGTGCCCTACCTGCAACAGCCTCGCTCCACAGCAACAGCGGCAGCCGCTCCTGCAGCAGCCAGCTGCTGACCTGCCATGGTCTGCGTTAGCAACCGACAATTTGGAGTGGCACGGAAAGCACTTCCTGGTGCTTGTCGACTCTTACTCCAGCTGGTTTGAAGTTGACCAGCTCCACTCCCTCTCTTCCTCCGCGGGCATCGAGAAGTTGCGCCGCCACTTTGCCACCTTCGGGTCACCGGCCAGCCTGTAGTCGGCAGCCAGTTCACCAGCGCCGAGTCCTGCGCTTTTGCCGATTGATGGAACTTTCGTCAACGCACCAGCAGCCCGGAATACCCGCTGAGCAATGGATTGGCCGAACGCGCGGTCCGCAGTGCTAAAGGAGTGTTGGAACGTTGCCGCATATCCCGCTCCGACATTTACCTGGCACTGCTGAACCTCCAGAACATCTCCCGCGACAATGCCCTGGGCTCCCCTGCTCAGCGACTCATGTCTCTAGTGACGAGGCCCAGGATCCCGGTGTCTCAGCAGTCCCTGTCCCCCTCCGTCTTTAAAACTGCCTTGGTAGGGAAACGCATTGCCAAAAAACACAGTATCCAGAAGCGTTCCCACGACAGGTCCTGCCGTGTCCTCCGCCCTCTTCTCCCCGGCCAGGTCGTCCGTATGAGGTCCTCTTCCGGCCGTTCCAAACTGACTGTGGATAGCGGTTCTGCCGGTTCCCCTCGTTCGTACCTTGTCTACCACGACGCAAGGGTATACCGCCGGTCCCGCCAGCATCTCCGGCTCGTGAACGTGCCTCTCCCTCCCCGGCGGCTCCGTATGCCCCTCCCTCCCGCTGCTACTGTCGCGGCCCTGTGCTTTGCCCGTTCCTCTGGGGCCAACATCCCCTCGTCCTCCTCCTGTCCGCCTCCCGGCTGCGGTCCCGCTTTCTCCGGCGTCTTCGCCCTTCTCTTCACCGTCCCCCCGATGCCTACCTCACCAAGCGGTTCTCCTGTCCGTAGCCCCCCACCATACCCGGGCATCCCCGCTTGTCCCCTTCGGGGGAGGAGGTGATGGCGAGGTGCGGACCCGGTCTGGTCTGATATGTGTATACACCTTTAATTGATAGTAACGATGTCCATGCTAACCACTCCCCCACCAGTTAGTATAATTGTGCCCACACGCCCCGAGCTCTCTCTCTAGTGATCGTGACAGACAACGTACAGCCAGGGCTATATATAATGTATGCTTAATAAAGTAGTGCAGACTTTAAGGTGTCTGTGTACCTTCTCTACAATCCCCTCTAAATATCCCCAATATTCTTAATTCCTGAAAACCCCTCTAAACACATCAAACCCACTAAACATCTCTAAACCCCCTCTAAACCGCTTGAAAACCCCTCTAAACCCCACTAAACCCCCTCTAAATTCCTCAAAGCCCTTCAAACCCCCCTCTAAACCCCTCTAAATCCATGTAAACCAGCTCTAAAGCCCCCCTAATGCCACATTATCTCCCACTGACCCCATTAAATCACCTCGTATCCCCTCTAAAGTTCATCAAACACCTCTAAACACCCTCTAAACCCCCTCTAATTCCAAAACCCCTCTAAACCCGCTGTGACCACTCTATAATCCCGTGTAAAACCGCTCTGAAACCCCGCCTAAGCCCTAAACATTTCTAAACACACCCAAACCCCTCTAAACCCCTATACACCCATCTAAACCCTCTAAACGCTCGAAACCCCTCTAAACCCCTCTTAACCGCACTAAAACCCTAACCCCATTTTGTCCCTCTGAACCCCATATACACACCTCAAAATCCCCCTAAATCAACTCTAAAACCGCCTAAACTCCTCTAAGCGCCCCTCTAAACACATCTAAACCCCCACTAAACCCTCCAATCCCCCTTTGAACTGCTCTACATCCCAATAAACCGCCTCTAAACCCCTCTAAACCCACTCTAAACTACTCCAAACCCTCTCGAATCCCACCATAAAGCCCTCTAAACCGGTCTAAACCCCACTAATCCCTCAAAACGGCTATAAACCCCTAACCACATCTCATCCCTCTGAATCCCATATAAATACCTAAACCCCCTTAAGTTAACACTAAAACACTATAAACCCCTCTAAGCACTATCTAAACCCTTCTGAGCCCCTCTAAACCTCCCTCTGAACCACTCTAATCCCCTCTAGAATTCCTATAAACCACTAAACCCCTCTAAACCCCTTCTAAACCCCTCTAAACCACTCGAAACACCCTCTAAACCCATATAAACCATTAAACCCCTCCAAACCCCTCCAGACCCCTCTAAATCCCTCCAATCCCCTATAAATCCCTATAAACCCCACTAAACCGCACGTAACCCCACTAAACCACCTCTATATCCCATTAAACCCCAAATATCTCCTGTAAATCCCGCTAAACCCCTCTAAACCCCCCTCTAAAACGCCTAATCCCCCTCTAAACCGCTCCAAACACCACTAAACCCCCTCTAAAACCCTCTAAACCGCTCATCCTACACTAAGCACTCTAAACCGAGCTAAACAACCTCATCCCCCTCTAAGGCTCTCTAAACATAGAAACATAGAAATTAGGTGCAGGAGCAGGCCATTCGGCCCTTCGAGCCTGCACCGCCATTCAATATGATCATGGCTGATCATCCAACTCAGTATCCTGTACCTGCCTTCTCTCCATACCCCCTGATCCCTTCAGCCACAAGGAACACATCCAACTTCCTCTTAAATATGGCCAACGAACTGGCCTCAACTATCTTCTGTGGCACAGAATTCCACAGATTCACCACTCTCTGTGTGAAAAACGATTTTCTCATCTCGGTCCTAAAATACTCCCCCCTTATCCTTAAACTGTGACCCCTTGTCGTGGACTTCCCCAACATCGGGAACAATCTTCCTGCATCTAGCCTGTCCAAGCCCTTAAGAATTTTGTAAGTCTCTATGAGATCACCCCTCAATTTTCCAAATTGCAGCGAGTACAAGCCACGTCTATCCAGTCTTTTTTCATATGGAAGTCGTGCCATCCCAGAAATCAGTCTGGTGAACCTTCTCTGTACTCCCTCTATGGCAAGAATGTATTTCCTCAGATTAGGAGACCAAAACTGTACGCAATACTCCAGGTGTGGCCTCACCAAGACCCTGTACAACTGCAGTAGAACCTCCCTGCTCTTGTACTCAAATCCTTTAGCTATGAATGCCAACAAACAATTCGCTTTCTTCACAGCCTGCTGCACCTACATGCCTACTTTCAATGACTTGTGTACCATGACACCCAGGTCTCGCTGCATCTCCCATTTTCCTAATCGGTCACCATTCAAATAATAGTCTACCTTCCTGTTTTTGCCACCAAAGTGGATAACATCACATTTATCCACATTATACTGCATCTGCCATGCATACCAATCTCTTGTGTGGGACCTTGTCGAAAGCCTTCTGAAAGTCCAGATACAACACATCCACTGCTTCTCCCTTATCCACTCTACTAGTTACATCCTCAAAAAAATCAATAAGATACGTCAGACATAATTTACCCTTCGTAAATCCATGCTGACTTTGTCCAATGATTTCGCCACTTTCAAAATGCGCTGCTATCACATCTTTAATAAGTTTCCCCACTACCGACGTTAGACTAACTGGTCTGTAATTCCCCGTTTTCTCTCTCCCTCCCTTTTTAAAAAATGGGGCTACATTAGCTACCCTCCAATCCTCAGGAACTACTCCAGAATCTAAAGAGTTTTGAAAAATTATCACTAAGCATCTGCTATTACTGGGGCTACTTCCTTAAGTACCCTGGGATGCAGCCTATCTGGCCCTGGGGATTTATCGGCCTTTAAACCATTCAATTTACCCAACACCACTTTCCGGCTAACCTGGATTTCACTCATTTCCTCCATCTCATTTGACCCGCGAGCCCCTGCTATTTCCGGAAAATTATTTATGCCTCCTTAGTGCAGACAGAACCAAAGTAGTTATTCAATTGTTCTGCCATGTCCTTGTTCCCCATGATCAATTCACCCGTTTCTGACTACAACGGACCTACATTTGTTTTCCCTTTCCTAATTAGGCCATTTGTCCTCCTCTGTTGGCCTCAGAATTTCTCCCAGTCCACTGGCGGGCTGCTTTTTCTGGCTAATTTGTACGCTTCATCTTTCTCTTTGATACTATCCCTGATTTCCCTCGTTATCCACGGATGCGCCACCTTCCCTGATTTACTATTTTGCCATACTGGGATGAACAATTGGTGTAGTTCATCCATGCAGTCTTTAAAAGCCTTCCATTGCCTATCCACCGTCAACCCTTCAAGAATCAATTGCCGTCCCATCTTGGCCAATTCACGTCTCATACCCTCAAAGTTACCTTTCTTTAAGTCACTCTTGCCCAATGGGCCACGAACAACAAGGCTGCTAACTAACCCTCCCTCATTACTCAATATCCAGTCTAGAATAGCCTGCTCTCTCGTTGGTTCCTCCAAATGTTGGTTTAGAAAACTATCCCGCATACATTCCAAGAAATGCTCTTCCACAGCACCCCTGCCAATTTGATTCACCCAATCTATATGTAGATTGAAGTCACCCATTATAACGGGTTTACCTTCGTTGCACGCATTTCTAATGTCCTGTTTGATGCCATCCGCAACTCCACGACTACGGTTAGGTGGCCTGTACACAACACCCACTAGCGTTTTCTGCCCCTTAGTGTTTCGCAGCTCCACCCATATCGATTACACATCCTCCAAGCTAACGTCATTCCTTTCTATTGCGTTAATCTCCTCTCTAACCAGCAACGATACCCCGCCTCCTTTTCCTCTCTGTCTATCCTTCCAGAATATTGAATACCCCTGGATGTTCAGTTCCCAGCCTTGGTCACCCTGGAGCCATGTCTCCGTGATCCCAACTATATCATAATTATTAATAGCTATCTGCACATTAACCATATAAACCATATAACCACATAACAATTACAGCACGGAGACAGGCCCTCTCGGCCCTTCCAGTCCGTGCCGACCATTTGTTTTCCCCTAGTCCCATCTACCTGCACTCAGACCATACCCCTCCATTCCCTTCACGTCCATATACCTATCCACTTTACTTTTAAATGTTAAAATCGATCCTGCCTCCACCACCTCTGCTGGAAGCTCATTCCACACAGCCACCACCCTCTGAGTAAAGAAGTTCCCCCTCACGTTACCCCTAAACTTCTGTCCCTTAATTCTCATGTCATGTCCTCTTGTTTTGAATCTTCCTTACCCTCAATGGGGAAAAGCTTATCCACGTCAACTCTGTCTATCCCTTTCATCATTTTAAAGACCTCAATCAAGTCCCCCCTTAACCTTCTGCGCTCCAAAGAATAAATACCTAACTTGTTCAACCTTTCTCTGTAACATAGTTGCTGGAACCCTGGCAACATTCTAGTAAATCTCCTCTGTACTCTCTCTATTTTGTTGACATCCTTCCTATAACTAGGCGACCAAAATTGTACACCATACTCCAGAATTGGTCTTACCAATGCCTTGTATAATTTTAACATTACTTCCCTACTCCTATATTCAATGCTCAACATTCAACTCATCCATCTTATTACGAATGCTCCTCGCATTGAGACACAAAGCCTTCAGGCTTGTTTTACAACACTCTTGGCCCTTTTACAATTATGTTGAAAAGTGGCCCTTTTAGATTTTTGCCCTGGATTTGTTTTCCTGCCACTTTTCACCTCGCTACCTATTGCTCCTATCCTCATTTTACACCCCTCTGTCTCTTCGCTCACACATTTAAGAAACCCTCCACTTCTTATTCTCCGTTTTTTATTTTTTTCTTCTTCCCTACCTACGTGTTGCGTCTGACTGCTTGTCTTCTTTGCCTCATGCCTCACAAACGGACTACTTGCCTTCTCTATTTGAGTCCCTCCCCCCAACCGATCTAGTTTAAAGTCTCCCCAGTAGCCTTTGCAAATCTCCCCGCCAGGATATTGGTTCCCCTCGGGTTCAAGTGCAACCCGCCCTTTTTGTACAGGTCACACCTTCCACAAATGAGGTCCCAATGATGCAGAAACTTGAATTTCTGCGCTCTGCACCAGTCCTTTAGCCACGCATTTATCCTCCACCTTGCTCCATTCCTACTCTCACTGTCGCGTGGCACAGGCAGTAATCCTGAGATTGTTACCTTTGCGGACCTTCTCCTTAATACTGTTCCTAACTCCCTAAATTCTCCTTTCAGGACCTCCTCTCTTTTTTCTACCTATGTCATTGGTACATATTTGTACCACGACCTCTGGCTCCTCTCCCTCCCATTTCAAGATATCTTGGACACGTTCAGTCACATCCCGGACCCTGGCACCAGGGAGGCAAACTACCATCCGGGTCTCCTGACTGCGTCCACGGAATCGCCTATCTGACCCCCTAACTATAGAGTCCCATATGACTGCCGCTCTCCTCTTCTTTTCCTTACCCTTCTGAGCAACAGGGCCGGTCTTTGTACCGGAGGCTCGGTCGCTGTTGCTAACCCCATGTACGCTGTGTCCCCCAACAGTACTCAAACAGGAGTACATATTGCCAAGGTGTCCAGCCACTGGTGTACTCTCTAGACCCTGCCTCTGCCTCTTTCCTCTCCTAACCGTGACCCACTTTTCTGCCTCCTGTGGTTTTGGAGTTTTGGGGGGGGGGGGGGACCACCTGTCTGTAGCTCCTCTATATGGCTTCCTCACTCTCCCTGACCAGACAGAGGTAATCGAGCTGCTTCTCCAGCTACCGAATACGGTCCATTTGGAGCGCCATCTTGACGCACCCGGCGCAGATGTGGACGTCTGGAGAGCTATCTGACTGCATGACCACCCACATCTGACATCCAGAACAGTAAACTGCCCTGGCAGTCATCCTCCCCCTTACCCTGGATACAATACAATATATAATACAAAGCAAGGATTTTAGCTGAAATAAATCCTCAGGGATCAGACTGCCAATCAGCTGCTCCCTCGAGTCGTCTTCCACCAATCAACGACTTCCTCAACTGCGAGCTGCGAATGGAACGTTACGAAGTTGGGCTCCTCCCACTGCAACCGCTCCTGGGCCTCTGTCTATATATAATCTGTATTATATATATATTTCTATGTTTATTTTTATTAAACACAAAACGTTATCCTTTAAACTTTACTACTAAATACTGAAACCTTAACTCCCAGAATCCTTAATTCCCAGTTAATGTATTAATGAAATGTAAAAATGTAAACCCCGGGTGGCACCCAATCAACTGCTTCCTCTGGTCCTCTTCAACCAATCAGAAGCTTCCCCAGATTCCCTCTCTGGAAGATGGAACGTTGCAGATTTACACTCACAGCGCAGGTGACTCCACCCTCTCGCACCAACGGCTCCCCGGGCCTGTGTGAAAAGCAAGCCGCGCGGTAGATTTATACTCACAGCGCAGGTAACTCCACCCTCTCGCACCAACGGCTCCCCGGGCCTGTGTGAAAGGCAAGCCCCGCGCTAGATTTATCCTCACAGCGCAGGTAACTCCACCCTCTCGCACCAACGGCTCCGCGGGCGTTGTAAACCGCTCTAAACCGAACTAAACCGTTATAAATCGCTGAACCACACTCAACCCCCCATCTAACGCCCATCTAAACTCCTCCAACCCTCTCTGAACGCACTCTAACCCCCTTAAACACTCTAACCCACTCTAAACCCCACTAAACCCTCTCTAAACCCCTCTAAGCCAATCTAAACCTCTCTAAACCGAATTAAACCCCGTCTAAATCACTCAAAACCACTCAATCCCCAATCTAACTCCTCTAAACCCCTCTAAATCCATTCTAAACTCATCTAAACCCCTCTAAACTCCAACAGACCCACTCTTAATTCCTGAAACCCCTCCAAACCCCCTCTAAACACGCTCTAAATGCCCCTAAACCTCCCAAAATTCCATCTACACCCCCTTTAAACCCCTGTAAACCACAGTAAGCCCTTCGAATCCCCTCTAAACCCATTAAAACCCTTCTGAACCCTTCTAAATATATCAAAACCGCTCTAAACCTCTCTAAACCACCCTATACCCTCTATACCCATCTAAACCCCTCTACCCCACTAAATCCCCTCTAAATCCCTCAAACCCCCTTCTAAATTTCCGAAAACCCCTCTAAACCCCCTGAAAACACCTCTAAACCGCCTCTAAATTCCCACAACCCCTCAAACCCCCCTCTAAATCCCTCAAAACCGCTCTAAAGCCCCCCTTTAAGCCGCTCTATATCCCACTGACCCCTTTAAACACCAATAAACCCATCTAAAGCTCACCAAACCATGCAAACCCTCTAAACCCCCTAAATCAAATCTAAAACCCTCTAATGCCATCCTAACCACTTTCTAAACCCATCGGAACCCCCTATAAAAACCACCTCTGATGAACCCTCTAATCCCTTCTAAAATACCTTATAAACCACTTCTAAACCACTCGAAACCCCTCGAAATCCATATAAACCACTTTAAACCCCTCCAAACCCCTCTAAACCCCTCTAAATCCCTCCTAACCCCTATAAACCCCACTAAACCCCCTCTTAACCACACTGTAGATTGATATTGCATGTTAACCAATCACGCACCAGCCAGCATCTCTAACTCCACCCCATCATAATACTTATACTAATACTATTTCCCAGCACGGACAGTCAGAGCAGCCAGGATGTGTTACCAACAAATCATCGTTCATGCCGTTAATTTCAGTGCTGATTAAAGATGTGTTTGAATCAAGTCCCCAAGACCCCTCAAACCCCCCTCAGACCCCCCTCTAAACCCCTCTAATCCCGCTATAACCCCCCTAAAGCCTCTCTATATCCCACTGACCCATTAACCCACCTGTAAACCCCTCTAAATTTCACCAAACCCCTCTAAACACACTCTAAACCCACTTTAGCCCCACTGTAAACCCGTCTAAACCCCTCTCAACCCCGCCCAAACCCTTCTAAAACCTTCTAAACATATCTAAACCCTTCTAAATCCATATACACCCCTCGAAACGCTCTAAACCCTTTAAACTCATCTAAACCACTCTTAGTCCCAGTAAACCCCCTCTAAATCCCTCAAAAGCCTCTAAACCCCTAACCCATCTTATCCTTCTGTACCCCATATAAATCCTTGAAAATCCCCCTGTCAACTCTAAAACCCTCTAAAACCCTCTAAGCACACTCTAAACGCTTCTGAACCCCTAGAAACCTTTCTGCATCCCACTAACCCCGCTCTAAAACCTCTAATCCCCCTCTAAACCCACTACACCCAACTAAACCCCTCTAAACCCCCTCTAAACCCCTCCGTAAACCCCACTAAACCCCTCTAAACAACCGCTCCAAAACCCCTCGAAACCCCTCGAACACCACTATAAAACCCTCTAAAACGTCTAAACCCCAAAACCCCCCCTCGAATCCCTCAAAACGCCCTCTTAAACGCCGAATTCATAATTTAATCCATTTGAACCCCATAAAAACACACCTCTAATCGCCCTAAAATCAACACTAAATACACTCGAAAAAAAAAAAAAAAAAAAAAAAAAAAAAAAAAAAAAAAAACAAAAAAAAAAAAAAAAAAAAAAAAAACTCAAAAAAAAAAATAAAAAAAAAAAAAAAAAAAAAAAAAAAAACAAAACAAAAAAAAAACAACAAAAAAAAAAAAAAAAAACAAAAAAAAAAAAAAAAAAAAAAAAAAAAAAAAAAAAAAAAAAAAAAAAAAAAAAAACAAAAAAAAAAAAAAAAAAAAAAAAAAACAAAAAAAAAAAAAAAAAAAAAAAAAAAAAAAAAAAAAAAAAAAAAAAAAAAAAAAAAAAAAAAAAAAAAAAAAAAAAAAAAAAAAAAAAAAAAAAAAAAAAAAAAAAAAAAAAAAAAAAAAAAAAAAAAAAAAAAAAAAAAAAAAAAAAAAAAAAAAAAAAAAAAAAAAAAATATAAAAAAAAAAAAAAAAAAAAAAAAAAAAAACAAAAAAAAAAAAAAAAAAAAAAAAAAAAAAAAAAAAAAACAAAAAAAAAAAAAAAAAAAAAAAAAAAAAAAAAAAAAAAAAAAAACAAAAAAAAAAAAAAAAAAAAAAAAAAAAAAAAAAAAAAAAAAAAAAAAAAAAAAAAAAAAAAAAAAAAAAAAAAAAAAAAAAAAAAAAAAAAAACAAAAAAAAAAAAAAAAAAAAAAAAAAAAAAAAAAAAAAAAAAAAAAATAAAAAAAAAAAAAAAAAAAAAAAAAAAAAAATAAAAAAAAAAAAAAAAAAAAAAAAAAAAAAAAAAAAAAAAACCCCTCTAAGCACAAAATACTTCTGAACCCCTCTACAATTCCTCTGAACCCCTCTAATCCCTAAAACCCCTAATGTAACCCCTATACACTCCTAAACCCCTCTTAACCCCACTAAACCACCTCGAAATCCAACTAAACCCCTGATATCTCCCTCTAAATCCCGCTTGAAACCCCCTCTAAACCCCTCTAAAACCGCTCATCCCACACTAAACACTCTAAACCCCGCTAAACACCCTCATACCCCCCTCTCTAAACCCTCCAAAACGAAACTAAACCCCTCTAAATTGCTCAAACCACTCAACCCCATCTAGCCCCTCCAAAGCCCTCTAAATCCCTTCTAAAAGCCTCTAATCCTCTCTAACCACCTAATACTCCCCCAAAGCACTATAGACCCCTCAGAACTATTCTAAACCCCTCTATACCACTCTAACACCTTGCAAACCCCAATAAACCCCCTCTAAACTCCTGAAAACCCCACTAAACCCCCTCAATACCCATCTAACCCTGCACTAAATCCCACCTAAAGACACCCTAAACCACTCTGAACCCTCCAAGCCACCTCTAAACCCCTATAAAGTTCACCAAACCCCTCTGAGCCCACGTCTAGCCCCCATCTAAATCCGTCTTAACCCATCCAAACCCACTTTGAACCCACTGTAAACCCTGTAATTCCCCTCTAAACCACTCTATACCCCACTACATCACCTCTAACTCACACTACACCCCCATAAATCCCCAAAAACACCCAAAACCCCTCTAAACCCGTCTAAACCCCACAAACCCAACTAAATCCCCCCTAAATCCCTCAAAACCATTCTAAACCACCCGAAACTCCTATAAACCCATATAAACATTTAAACCCATCCATATGCCTCTAAATCCCTCCGAAACGAACTAAACCCCTCTAAATCGCTCAAACCACTCAACCCCCATCTAGCCCCTCTAAACCCTCTAAATCCCTTCTAAACGCCTCTATCCTCTCTAACCACCTAAAACTCCCCAAAGCACTATAGAACCCCTCAAAATATTCTAAACCCCCCCTATACACTCTAACACCTTCCAAACCCCAATAAACCCTCTAAACTCTTGAAAACCCCCACTAAACCCCCTCAATACCCATCTAACCCCGCACTAAATCCCACCTAAAGACCCCTAAACCACTCTGAACCTCCAAAACACCTCTAACCCCCTATAAAGTTCACCAACCCCTCTGAGCCCACGTCTAACCCCCATCTAAATCCGTCTTAACCCATCCACACCCACTTTGAACCCACTGTAAACCCTGTAATTCCACTCTAAACCACTCTATACCCCACTACATCCCCTCTAACCCCCAAAAACACCCCCATTAAAGCCCCAAAACACCCCCAAACCCCTCTAAACCCATCTAAACCCATCAAACCCAACTAAATCCCCCCTAAATCCCTCAAACCCCTTCTAAACCACACGAAACTCCTAAGAACCCATATAAACATTTAAACCCCTCCATATGCCTTTAAACCCTCTAAATCCCTCCAAACCCCTATAAACCCTTATAAACCCACTAAACCCTCTTAACCCACTAAAACCACCTCCAAATCCACTAAACCCTTATATCTCCCTCTAAATTCCGCTAAAACCCCCTTTAAACCCTCGACCCCCCCTCTAATACCCCTAAACCCCACTAAACCCCTTTAACTCCCTACGAACCTCTCATCCACACTAAACACTCGAAACCCCGCTAAACACGCTCATACTAAACCCTCATACACCCTCACACCTAAGCCCCACTAAACTCATCTAAAACCGAACTTAAAGCCTCTAAAGGGGCTCACACCCCACTCAAACCCACTATCTAAACCTCCTAAATCCCCTTCGATCCCTTCTAAAACTCTCTAATACTCTCTAACCCTCTAAAACTCCCCCAAAGCACAATAAACCCATCAAGTTTCTAAACATTCTAACCCACTCAACGCCATCTAAACCAATAATTTTAATTTGAAAGCCCCACTAAACCCCCTCAGTAACATCTTATACCGCTATAAACGACTACCCCCGAAATACCCTCTATACCTCTCTGAACTTCAAACCACGCAACCCTCTAAATTCACAAACCCCTTCTAAATCCATTCTAAACCGCTCAAAACACGTTCTACCACATTGAATCTTTCAAACCACTATAAACACAATTAACCCAATAAACCTCTAATACCCCTCTAAACCCACTAAACCCTTAAATCGTGAAAACAACTCAAACCTCATTAAAACCTCTAAAGCATTCTAGATTCCTCGAAACTCTCTGAACGCTCTCTCATCCCCGTAAACCCATCTAGCAATAGAAACCCTTTAAACATTTATAACCTCTCTAAACCACTCAAAACCCCCAATAAACCCCCTCTGAATTCTAAAAAAAACATCTAAACCCCCTTTTAACGCGCTTTTAAGCCCCCTAAACGCCACCTAAAGCCCTCTAAAACCCATTAAGTTAACCAAACCCCTCTAACCCCCTATAAGATCCAGTTAAACCTCTTAACCCCATTAACCGCTGTTAAAACACCGTGACCCACAGATTTCTTCACGAAACCATCTAAACACATCAAAACGCTCCTAACCTCCTTAAACCCTTAACCCCACTAAAACCCCTTAAGTCCTCAAACAACCTTCTATAATTCTGAAAACCACCTTAAACCCCTCTACGCACCTGAAAACCCTGGTAAACCCACTAAACCCCTCTGTATTCCCAAAACCACTCACCCCTCTAAACCGGCTCTATAGCCCCTAATGCCCCTCTAAATCCCACAGACCACTTTAAACCACCTCTAATCCCTCTAAAGCGACATACCCGTATCAAAATCTCTACACCCTTAAATCCCTCTAAACCCCATCTTAAAGCCCTTTAAGCCACTGTAAACCATCTAAACCCCGGCTAAACCCTATGCTAAAGCTTATAACCCTTAAAACATTAAAACTCTAAAACTTAAACCTCTTAACACCACTAAATCCCCTAAATTTTCAAAAACGTTCTATAACCACTAACCCATTTAACCCTTCTGAAAACCCCATATTCACCTCTCAAAAATCCCCTCTTAATTGTTCTAAAACCCTCCAAACCCCTCTAATCACACGATAATCCCTTTCAAACACCCTCGATACCCCTTCTGAACCCCTATTAAAACCCCACTAAACCATTTAATCCCCTTCTAAACCCATCTAATTCACACTAAACCACACATACCCACTATAAACCTCTAAACCGCCTAAACCCACCAATCCCCGCTAAATACTTATACATATTTAAACACTCTAAACCCCCTTAAGCCCCTCACTCGAAACACCTCGAAACATTCTAAACCATATAAACCCCCCTTTAAAACCCTCAAACCCCTCTAAATCCTCAAACTCCTATAATCCCCAATAAACCCACTAAAACCAATCTAAACCCAATAACCTCATACTACCTATCTAGGCCCCTCAATCTATCTAAACTCCATAGATCCCACTCTAAAGCTTCAAAACCCCTAACCCACTTCTTAATTCCTGAAAACCCTTTCAACCTCTAACCCACTAAACCATCATAACCCACGCTAACCATCCTTAACCCCATGCAAACCCTCTTAACCCACTGAAAAATTTTAAATGTCAAACTTTATATCCTCAAAGCGCCTCCAAACCCCTTCTAACCATCTAATTTCTCTGGACCCCATATAAAACCCCTTTAAAATCCCTTAAATCAACGTAAACCTCTAAGTGCTTAACCCTCGAAACCCCTTTAAACCTCACTCTTATCTTTATAAACCAATATTTCTAAACCACTCTAAACCCCCTCCACACCCTGTAAACCCGCCCTAAAACCCTGTAACCCCCCAAACCCTACTAATCCCCCTCAGAACCACTACGAAATCCTCTAAACCCTGACAGAGGCCCCGGAGCCGTTGGTGAGGGAGGAGCGACTTCCGAGCTGTGTGTAAAAACCCAGCGCGGGGCATTGTTTTTTACAAGCCACGTCCCAGGAGCCGTTTGTGAGGGGAGGAGCGACGTCCGAGCGGTAAGTGTACAAACCTAGCGAGGGGCTTTGTTTTTACAGAGGCCCAAGAGCCGTTGGTGATGGAGGAGCGAGTCGAGCGGTGAGTGTAAAAACTCAGCGCGGGGTTTTGTTTTTACAGAGCCCCTGAGGGCAGGAGCGTTGCTGAGGGAGGAACGACGTCGAGGTTAGAGATGTTGTTGCAGGGCGGTTTAATTGGGGTAGAGGGGATTTAAGGGGCTTTGGTGATTCCCGAGGGATTTTAAAAGGGGAATTTCGAGCGGGTGAGAGGGTTTACAAGGTTTTAGAGGGGGTTAATGTTTAACGGGTATTCGATGGTATTAGAGGGGATTTAGAAGAGTTTAGACGGGGGCGTTAGATTTGTTTAGGGGTGTTTAGGACGGTTTTAGTGAGAGAGAAATCCGTAGCCTGTTATAAATCCGTAAAAATCCCATTTCAATTAACTGGGCTAGAGGAAGCCGCTAATTTGTGGACTGAGTACGAGCTGATTGGCAGTTGGATTCCAGCAGTTTGTAGTGTACTGTACTTGTGTATTTTGTATTGTAGTTTTGTATTGTATTTTAAGTTGAAATTTAGGGTTAAAGGAAGTAAGAGTGAGGGCAGCTTCTTTAATGTTTCGGGATGTCAGGTGTTTGGGTAATTGGAGTCGGATAGCCCTCTAGTCGTCCATATCTGCGCCAGGTGTGTTGTCGAGATGGGGCTCTTAAAGGAGTTGTGTTAGGGAACCTGGAGCAGCAGCTCGATGACCTTCGTTGGTCAGGGATAGTGAGGAGGTCATAGTGAGGAGTTTCAGGGAGGTAGTCTGTCTAAACACATTAGGGAGATCGTGGGTCCACGGTTATGAGAGGCAAGGGGGAAAAAGACAAAAATAGGGGAAATAAGAAAAAAAAAGAAACGGGAAGATGCGGCCGCCAGGAGAGACCAGTGCTGTACACTTGGAAACAAGTACTCCTGTTTGAGTGCTGGTTGGGGGGGGGGGGGGCAACAGCTTACTGGTGGGGGTAGCAACAGAGACCTGGCTGCAGTCAGACACCGGTGGATTTATATTTACGGGGGTCAGATGGCAATTTGTGGATGCAGAATGGAGTCACGATTGGTAGTTTACCTCCCGGGTGCCAGGGTCCGGGGAGTGTGTGTGAACGTGTCAAGAAATCCTGAAAGGGAGGAACGAGGAGCATTGTGTCGTCGGTACATATTGGTAAATGACATAGGTAAAAAATTGAGAATAGATCCTGAAAGGAGAATGTAGGGATGTTAAGAAGAGAGTTAAGGAAGACGAACGCAAACATAAACATCTAGGGATTTACTTCGTGCCACGCGACAGTGAGATTAGGAATGGGAATGGTGGGAGGATAAATGCTGGCTGAAGATTGGTGCGACGGGCTGGGGATTCAAGTTTCTGGAACAATTGTGCCCTTTTGGGAAGGTGGACCTGTATAAAAAGGGACGGGTTGCACTTGAACCCGAGGAGGAACAGTTCTGGCAATGGGAAATCTGCAACAAGTTACCGGGGGAACTTTAATACTAGAACGGTGGGGGAGGGACTTTCACAATAGAGAAAGCAGTAGACAGAGTTGATGGAGGAGGCAGAGACGGGAAAGCACTCAGACCCAAACATTGTAGCGGGGAAAGAAGAAAACATTAAGAAAAGACGATACGCGGTGGAGGGTTTCCAGAGCAAAATGAAAAGGGGGCATTGTCAAACTAATTGTATAAGGGGAGTAAGATTTTTTGTAAATATAAAAAAACCTGAAGGTTTGTGTTTATTGCAAGGAGCATGCGTAAATTAGGTGGACGAGTTGAATGTGCAGATAGCTTTTAATGACTATGCCGCCAGTTGTGATCACGGAGGATATGGCACCGCCGGGACCAGGCTGGGAGTGAAATCCATGGATATTCATATTAGGAGGGATAGACAGAAAGAAAGGAGGTGGGAAAGCGTTGCTGGTGGAGAGAGGAGATTCATGCAGAGAATGGAAGGACATTAGTTGGGGATGTGGAATCGATATGAGGTAGAGGTAGAACACGCTTAGTGGGAGTATGTACAGGCACCCTAACAGTAAGTCGTGGAGTTGGGGATGGCATCAACATGAACTTAGAAATGCGTGTACAACGAGGGTATACAGTTAATGGGTAACTTCAATCGACATAAGAATTGGGTGATCAAAGGGGCAGGGGTGTGAGGAAGAGGATTTCTTGGAATGTATGGGGATAGGTTTCTAAACAACAGTGTAGAGGAAATCAACGGAGAGCAGGCTATTGCTAGTTGGGTTATTGAGTAATGAGGACGGATTTAGTTGCAGTCTTATCGTGCGTGTGGCCCTTGGGCAAGAGTTGTGCATATATGGTTGAGTTCTATTTAGGATGGAGAAGTTACATAATTACACGTCGGAAACAAGGGTTTCTGGAATGTAAACAAATATAACATTGAAGGTAAGAGAAGTGAATTGGACAAGATAGACTGGCAGTGATTATTAAAGGGTGACAGTGGTTGTGCTATGGAGATATTAAAGGATGATGGATGAAATACAGCAATTGTTCATCTCAGTTTGCCAAAATAATAAATCAGGAAGGTATGTTGCATCAATGGATAACAGGGAAATCAGGGATAGTATAAAAACAAAGAAGGAAGCATTACAAATAAACAGGAAAGAGCCTACAAGAGGTTGGGAGGAATTCAGAGTCCGCAGAGGAGGGACAAAGGGCTTAACTGGAAAGGTAAGATAGATTATGAAAGAAAATACTGGAGGGAACATAAAACGGATTGCAAAGTTTTTTAGATAATGTGAAGAGAAATAGATTAGTTACAAAAATGTAGGTTCCTTGCAGTCAGAAAAGAGTGAATTGATACGGGGAAAAGGAGATGGCGACAGTTGAATAAATATTTGGTTCTGTCTTCACTAAGGAAGGAAATAAAATAAGTGCGGAATTAGCAGGACTCGGGGGGTCAAATAGGTTAAAAAACTGAGAGAAATCGGTTAGCCGCGATTGGTGTCTGGGTAAAGATAATGGATTAAAAGGGCTATTACCCATCCCAGGACCATACAGGTTGCAGGATTAGAGTCTGCATCAGAGAACTCAAGGAATGTAGCCACGAAATAGTGGATGATTAGTGATATTTTTCAAATTCTTAGATTCTAGAGTAGTCCTGAGGTATTGGAGGGTAGCTATGTAAACAACCACTTTTTAAAAAAAGGATGGAGAGAGAAACACGGGGATTACCAAACCAGTTAGTTCTCAATCGGTTAGTTGGGGAACTGCCTAGTAGTTATTAAATAAGGCCCGCAGTACTTTTCCAAGTGATGCAATTCATTGGAAAAGACATGATGGATTTACGAAAGGTAAAAATAAGTCTGCACGCATCTTAAACAATGTATCTTGTATGTAAGAGCGATAGGAAAAGGAGACAAATATGAGTTATACCCCTAAAACCTCTCAAATCAACTTACCCCACCATTATACTAAAACAACATAACACTCACTTTTACAATTTGTAATACCCTCATAATCCCTCACATTATTCTCTCCTCCTTTACACTCTCTTAACAAAATCCATTCTTCCTAACCCCAACAAACCACCTTAACACATACAACACCCCCCCCCCCCCAACCCAAACACAAACCCAACCAACCCCCCA
>JAVHYY010000720.1:0-30713 GCA_035221665.1 Okamejei kenojei
CAAGGAGAATGGATGGGAGGAGAGGGGAGGGGAGGAGAGGTGGAGGAGAGGGAGAGTGTGTAGAGGGGTAGGAGAGGCAGTTCTGATGGGAGGGGGATGATGCTGTTCACAGTCAGGTCCGGTCGCGCCTGAGCTTATGCCCAGGACGGGGATGTTCAGTAACCAAGTCGTTCCGATATCTGAGGGAACCTGGAGCAGTGTGGTTGGCTCCGTGAGCAGGCTTTTAATGTAGGTGGGGGCAAGTCCGTTGAGGGCTTTGTAGACAATGAGAAGGGTCTTTGTAAGTTTTGTCCTTTGTTCTGATATTCCTCATGTTATTAGTTTTGGATCAGGATCCAATTGAATGCTCACCTTCAGAAATAAGTAAGTACGTTTATTGGCCAAGTATTCACATACAAGGAATTTGCCTTGGTGCTCCGCTCGCAAGTAACAACATGAAGAAGGGAATGAGAGAGGTGATGGAAAGAGAGGAGGTGACAGAGAGGGAGGGGAGAGAGCGAGGGGGAGGGGGGAGAGAGACAGGGGAGAGCGAGAGGGGAGAGAGAAAGAGAAGAGGGGAGAGGGGGGGAAGAGGAATGGAGAGGAGAATGAGAATGAGATGAGGAGAGAGAGGAGAGAGAGAGGAGAGGAGAGGGAGAGGGGAGGGAGAGGGGAGGGGGGAGTGTAAGCAGTGGGGGAGTGGGGAGCGAGAGGAGTGAGAGAGGAGAGGAGGGGAGGTGGAGAGGAGGGGGGGGATGAGAGAGTTGGGGGGAGGGTGGAGAGAGACAGGGAGAGTGAGAGGGAGGAGAGAAAGAGAGAGGGGAGGAGAGAGAGAGGAGGGGGGGGGGAGAGGATGAGGAATGAGAGAGGAGAGAGGGGTGGGGGGAGAGAGAGGGGGGGGAGGGGGGAGAGGAGAGAGAGGGGGGGGAGGAGAGAGGGGGAGAAGGAGACCGCGAGAGGAGGGGAGAGAGATGAGGAGAAGTAAAGTAAGTAAGATTATTGGCCAAGTGTTCGATACAAGGAAATTTGCCTTGGTGCTCGCCCACATGTAACAATATGACATACCACTGACACGTTACGAATGACTCAGGAAAAGAAAACACTCTAAACTTAATTAATAATAAAACATTTATGATAAAACACCATTGTTCACGCCACGCGTGAACCACAAAATACGAGATCAAAGGGATAGGGACAGATTTTTGGCTGTATTGAGTAGAAGCTACTACTCGTGGATAAAAACTGTTTTTATCGTCGGCGGCTGCGGCAGCTTTGACAGTCCGGAGTCGCCTTCCGGGGGAAGTGATTCATAGAGTTTGTGGCCAGGGTGAGGGTGAGAGGGGTCCAGAGATGATCTTGCCCGCTCGCTTCCTGGCCCTTGCAGTGTACAGTTCATCAATGGAGGGAAGGTTGCAGCCAACAACCGTCTCTGCTGATCGGACGATTCTCTGCAGCCTCCGGGTGTCGTGCTTGGTGGCTGAGCCCAAAACGGACCACGATGGAGAAGGTGAGGCCAGACTCTACGATGGACCGTGCGTGTAGAATTGTGACATCATTGCCTGTGGCAGATTGTGTGTCCTCAGCTGCCGCAGGAAGTACATCCTCTGTTGGGCCTTTTTGATCATTTTACAATTTAAAACATATCCACCAACAATTTTTGATTTTTATGCAGTTTACAAAGGTATCAGATTAGCTTTGACAAAAAGTTGCACTGACCTGTCCGTGGTTCCATACCTTGCAGAAGAAACATGTCAAGCGGACGTCACGATAAATATAAAGAAGCTAAAGATCGGCAGCAGACTGCGATGGAGAGTGACTTAGACCCATCGTAGGTATACACCCCTCCTACCCCCAACCCCCATCTCCTCACACCCTCACCCCCCCTCTCCCACCCCCCCATCCCTCCCCACCCCCTTCATCCCCTCCCCACCCCCTCATTCCCGTCCCCACTCTCCCACCCCACTCATCCCTCCCCCCACCCCCCTCTCTCCCCTCCCACCCCCCCTCATCCCCTCCCCACCTCCTCATCCCCTCATCCCCTCCCAACTCATTCATCCACTCCCCACCCCCTCTCATCCCCACCCCTCCACCCTCCCTCCATCGCCTCCCCACCCCCTCATCCCGTCCCCACCTCCCCACCCCCACCATCCCTCCCCACCACCCCCTCATCCCTCCCCCCCTCCTCATCCCCTTCCCCACCGCCTCAACCCCTCCCCACCCCCTCATCCCCTACCACACACTTCATCCCCTCCACACTCCCTCATCCCCACCCACCCACCCCACTCATCCCCTCCCCACCCCCTCCCATACCTCCCACCCCCTCATCCCCTCCCACCCACCATCCCCCTCATCCCCCTCCCCACCACGATCATCAATCCTCTCCCATCCCCTCATCCGACCCTCTGACAAATTGTCCCACTAACATATAAACACAGACAATAGGTGCAGGAGGAGGCCATTCGGCCCTTCGAGCCTGCACACCTTCAATATGTCAACGGCTGATCTATCCCAACTCGGTATCTGTTACCTTGCCCTCTATCCATTACCCCTTGATCCTTTAGGCCACAAGGGCCCTATCTAACTCCCTCTTACATTTAGCCAATAAAATGGCCTCAACTACCTTTGTGGCAGAGAATTCCACTGGACTCACACTCTCTGTGGTGAAGATGGTTTTTCTCATCTGTCTAAAGACCTTCCCCCTTATCCTTAAAATGTGTGACCCCTCAATCTGGACTTCCCCAACATTACTGGGAACAATCTTCTGCATATAGCCTGTCCAATCTCCTTAGTATTTTGTAAGTCTCTATTAAGATCCCCCCTCTAATCTTCTAAATTCTAGCGAGTACAAGCCGAGTCTATCCAGTCTTTCCTCATGTGGAAGTCCTGCCATCCCAGGAATCAGTCTGGTGAACCTTCTATGGCAAGAATGTCTTTCCTCAGATTTGGAGGCCAAAACTGTACGCAATACTCCAGGTGTGGTCTCACCAAGGCCCTGTACAACTGCAGTAGAACCTCCCTGCCCTTATACTCAAATCCTACAATATACACACAACTAGTGTGTGAACGGGCATTCGCTGGTCGGCGTGAAGTAATTTTAGATCCAACGACACCAGACTAATCAGGCACAGTGTGTAGAAATTATCATCATATCTTGGCTTTATTTAAGCTGTCGAGCTGCCAGAACACAACTTGAAATCTGACTATCACAGGACCTTGCTTAAATTAGATTAAACTCATGTGAAGCCAATTTCTTATCGAGTTCAGGGAGGTTAAATTAGCAATTGATCCAATAAAGATCATGGCCAAAAGATGGATAGTTAATGATTAGCGATTTCCCGTTCCGAAACGTCACCATCTCCAGAGATGCTGCCTGCCTGACCCGCTGAGTTACTCCAGCACTTTGTGTCCTTTTCTGCATCAAACAGCCTCTGCAGTTCCTTGCTGCGGTACTTACAAATTCAGTTGAGAAATCGACATGCGGGAAAAAAAGCTGCCTTGCTCAAAAAACAGTCCGCGAGGGGAAAAACTGTTTCCGGCACTTTGCACCTGTCCACGTCCTCCACAGAGACGCTGCCTGGCCCGCTGAGTTACCCCAGCACTTTGTGTCTATCTTCGATTTAAACGAGCATCTGCAGTTCCTTCATCCACCACCTCCTACCTGATTGCAGACCCTCGGACTATCTTTGATTGGATTTTATGTTGCACTAAACGTTATACCTTTATTTTATTTATTTTTTAATATTTTTATTAGCATATTATCTAAGGTACAGCAGTTCTTCAAGTACAAATTAGACTTGTCACGAAGATTGTACAGATGTTACGGAATAAGTTATGTATGCTTCTGTTTTGGTTTTTTTGCAAAGTAAAGGAGTGGTAAAAAAGTAAAACTAGAGATCAATAATAAAGAGACGGTGATTAAATAATAATGATGATATAAGGAAAAAAAAAATTTTTTTTTAATCATTATATAAGAAAAAAATAAGGAATTAACAATGAATGGAGCAATTTCACATGACAATATCTATAGAGACGTGTATACAGATCCCAGAATACATCTTTTCATCTAATCCTACACCAGGGTACTTATTCAGTTACGGTGCTGAGCTCAGCTACCCCTTTAAATAATCAATGAATGGAGACCATATCTGTTCAAAAAGTTCGTATTTGTCCTAATTCTCTCCAAATGCAACCTCTCCGACATATCCACAGTCCACATTTTGATTGTGGGGGACAATGTTCCCTTCCAGAATTTTAATATTAATTTTTTTCCAATTATCAAACAGTAATCAGGAAAATTTCTTTGACTTACTGTTAGTATTAAACTTGAATCAGGAACTCCTAATATTATTAACTTTAGATCAGGGTCCAATTTAGTTTTAAGAAATGATTCTAAAAATGTCAGCCAATAACTATTAACTTTTATGCATGTTACAAAACTGTGCGTCAAGTTAGCTTCTAAATTCTGACATTTATCGCAAATAGAAGAAATCTATTTTAGGGGAAAATAATTTATTTTAATTTCGTTTTTGAGTCGTGTAATCTATGTCATACTTTAAATTGTACCAAAGTATGTCTGGCATTTAATGAGCGTTATACCTTTAATAAACGTTATATCTTTAATCCTGGATCCGTACAAATCAATGAAGTCTCGGTGGCGCAGCGGTAGAACGCAGCGCCGGAGACCCGGCTTCGATCCCGACTACAGGTGCTGTCTGTACGGAGTGTGCACGTTCTCCCCGTGAGTCTTCTCCGAGAATCCTCGGTTTCCTCCCACACTCCAAAGACGTGCGGGTTTGTAGGTGAATTGACTTGGTATAAATGCAAAAATTGTCCCTAGTGGGTGTAGGATAGTGTTAGTTGCGGGGATCGCTGGTCGGCGCGGTCCCGGTTGGGCGAAAATGAAAGGGCCTGTTTCCGCTTGTCTTATTGAAACAAATAAGATTACTAAGGGTTTTGAACACGCTAGAGAGGCAGGAAGAGGAAACATGTGAGCGTAGGTTCACCAGGTTAATTCCCGAATGGGGGACTGTTCATACGCTTGAGAGAATGAGCGGCTGGGCTTGTACATCTGGAGTTTAGAAGGATGAGAGGGGATCTCATGGAGACATATAAGATTATTAAGGGGTTGGACACTGCTAGAGGCAGGAAACATGTTCCGATGTTGGGGGAGTCCAGAACCAGGGGCCACACACACGTTTAGAATAAGGGGTCGCCATAACGGAGATGAGGAAACTACTTTTTCTCACTAGAGGAGTGGGCGAGGAGAGTCTGTGGAATTCTCTGCCTCAGGGGCGGTGGAGGCCAGTTTCTAGATACTTTTCAAGCAGAGGGAGCATTTGATTTTATTTTTTATTTTTTTTTGTTTTAAATTCTTCCCACGGATGGGTTTGAATATGATAGCTTCGCGCTTCGCTGAAACCGCAACATATCCAATTGAACAGGGCCCCCGCCATCCCGCCATGTTTTAAAGATAGCAGAAGAGTCAGGGGGGATATGGGGGAGAAGGCAGGAACGGGTGGTATGATTGGGGATGGTCAGCCGTGATCACATTGAATGGCGGTGTGGCTCGATAGGGGCCAAATGGCCTCTACCCCCTGCACCCTATTGTCTCTGTTGTCTATTGCGTGTCAACAAAACTGAATGTACAGTCTTCCGTGGCTGGTTGGCAGGCAAGCAAAAGCTTTCACTGTACCTCGGGACTTCGTGACAACTAAACGGAACTATTTCTCTTCGTTCACAGTGAATCAGGGAAAGTCTACTGTATCGAAGCTACCTTGAAATGAATATCGAAGGTACGTATGTTTTAAATGTTTATCAATGTATTCAGAGGTCTATTCGCTGGAGTTTAGAAGAACGGGGCGGGGGTGGGGGGGGGAAGAGTGACCTCATTGAAATGTCACCGAACAGTGGGCGGCCCGGATAGAGCGGATGTGGAGGGGATGTTTCCACTAGTGGGAGAGTTTAGGACCAGAGGGCACAGCCTCAGAATTAAAGGACGTTCTTTTAGGAAGGAGCTGAGGAGGAATTCCTTTTGCCAGAGGGTGGTGAATCTGCGGGATTATGTGGAGAGGATTTTTCCACTAGTGGGAGAGTCTAGGACCAAAGGGCACAGCCTCAGAATTAAAGGACGTTCCTTTAGGAAGGATATGAGGAGGAATTCCATTAGCCAGAGGGCGGTGAATCTGTGGGAGTCGTTGCCACAGACGGCGGTGGAGGCCGCAGGTCAGTGGGTATTTCTAAGGCAGTGATAGATAGATTGTGGATTAGTGCGGGTGTCAGGGGCTATGGGGAGAAGGCAGGAGAATGGGGGTTGGGAGGGAGAGATCAGAGATCACAGAGTGATACACCGTGGAAACAGGCCCTGCGGCCCAACTTTGGCCCACACCAGCCAACGTGCCCCATCTACACTGGTCCCACCTGCCCGCGTTTGGTCCATATCCCTCCAAACCAGTCCGATCCATGTACCTGTCTGACTGTTTCTTACTTTTTTAAATCTTTTCATTCGATTTTCTTTCAAAAACAATAACAAAACAACAAAAATTATAATCAGGATTAGGATCAGGATTAATTTAATAATAGGTATATGAGGTAAATATGAGTCCAATGGCAAAATACACATTGAGTTTAGACCTCTCGGTCTCGGTAAATATAGTTAAGTGTTTAAAAGAGAACTTGTATACATAAAAACTAAAAGATAAAAAGAAAAAAAAAGAAAATAATGAGAAAAACAAAACCTATAGAAACATAGAAACGTAGACAACAGGTTCAGGAGGAGGCCATCCGGCCCTTCGAGCCTGCACCGCCATTCAATATGATCATGGCTGATCATCCAACTCCGTATCCCGTACCTGCCTTCTCTCCATACCCCCTGATCCCTTTAGCCACAAGGGCCACATCTAACTCCCTCTTAAATATAGCCAATGAACTGGCCTCAACTACCTTCTGTGGCAGAGAATTCCACAGACTCACCACTCTGTGTGAAAAATGATTTTTTCATCTCAGTCCTAAAAGACTTCCCCTTATTTATCCTTAAACTGCGACCCCTTTGTTCTGGACTTCCCCAACATCGGGAACAATCTTCCTGCATCTAGCCTGTCCAACCCCTTAAGAATTTTGTAAGTTTCTATAAGATCCCCCCTCAATCTTCTAAATTCTAGCGAGTACAAGCTGAGTCTAACCAGTCTTTCTTCATATGGAAGTCCTGCCATCCCAGGAATCAGTCTGGTGAACCTTCTCTGTACTCCCTCTATGGCAAGAATGTCTTTCCTCAGATTAGGAGACCAAAACTGTACGCAATACTCCAGGTGTGGTCTCACCAGCGCACTGTACAACTGCAGTAGAACCTCCCTGCTCTTGTACTCAAGAGGATTCTTCAATTAGTTAACACTTCCTCAAAGTGTGCAAGGCACACTCTGATATAATACGTAAGCAAGTAAGCAAGTAAGTACGTTTATTGGCCAAGTATTCACATACAAGGAATTTGCCTTGGTGCTCCGCCCACAGTGACAGCAACCAATTCAAGGTGGTTCACAGAGCTCATGTGTCAAAAGATAAGTTGGCTCGATTTTACGGTCATATAAATCCTACGTAACTCTGAAGTGGCCTCACTGACCCATATGTTTTGGTCCTGCCCACTTTTGGAAAAATCTTGGATACTGTTTCTGTCGTTTAAGGTATTGATTTACAACCTCATCTTATTTCCGCAATTTTTGGGCGACCAATGTTAGATTCTATTCATCTGTCCCGCTCCACCCATCGCGTTTGCCACATTCATTGCCAGAAGGCCTATTTTATTTAAACGGAAAGATTCTAATCCTCCGACCACACTCCATTGGTACTCGATATTGGAAACGCTATCATGTTTAAATTTAGAAAAAATTAGGAGTGAGATTGTTGAACCCTCGGTTAAATTTGGTAGGACCACGTCACCCCGATCCTGGCCTCTCTCCACTGGCTCCCTGTGTGGTTCCGAATACATCTCAAGATCCTCCTTAATGTTTACAGGCTTGCCCGCACCTACATCATAAGTCTGCTCACCCACCACACCACCTCCAGGTCCCTCAGATCGGCCGACTTGGGGTTACTGAACATCCCGCGGTCTAGGCATAAGCTCAGGGGCGACCGACCGACCGGGCCTTTGCGGTTGCAGCTCCTAGACTGTGGAACAGCATCCCCCCTCCCATCAGAACTGCCCCCTCCATCAACTTCTTTGTCAAAACTTAAAACTCATCTCTACTCCCAAGCATAGAAACATAGAAACATAGGAAATAGATGCAGGAGGAGGCCATTCGGCCCTTCGAGCCAGCACCACCATTCAATATGATCACGGCTGATCGTCCCCAATCAATAACCTGTGCCTGCCTTCTCCCCATATCCCTTGATTCCACTCGTCCCTAGAGCTCTATCCAACTCTCTGTTAAATCCATCCAGTGACCTGGCCTCCACTGCCCTCTGTGGCAGGGAATTCCACAAATTCACAACCCTCTGGGTGGAAAAGTTTTCTCTCACCTCCGTCTTAAATGACCTCCCCTTTATTCTAAGATCATGATTCAATATGATCATGGCTGATCGTCCCCTATCAATAACCCGTGCCTGCCTTCTCCCCATATCCCTTGATTCCACTCGCCCCTAGAGCTCTATCCAACTCTCTCTTAAATCCATCCAGTGACTTGGCCTCTACTGCCCTCTGTGGCAGGGAATTCCACAAATCACAACCCTCTGGGTGGAAAAGTTTTCTCTCACCTCCGTCTTAAATGACCTCCCCTTTATCCTATAGAGAAATGGGAGAGGATTCTTCAATTAGCTAACACTTCCTCAATGTGTGCAAGACTCACTCTGATATAATACGTAAGCAAGTAAGCAAGTAAGTAAGTACGTTTATTGGCCAAGTATTCACATACAAGGAATTTGCCTTGGTGCTCCGCCCACAGTGACAGCTACCAATTCAAGGTGGTTCACAGAGCTCACATGTCAAAAGTTAAGCTGGCTCATTTTTATGGTCATATAAATCCTACCTGTGACAGACGTAACTCTGAAGTGGCCTCACTGACTCATATGTTTTGGTCCTGCCCACTTTTGGAAAAATCCTGGATACTATTTCTGTCGTTTAAGGTGTTGATTTACAACCTCATCCTTATTACTGCAATATTTGGGCGACCAATGTTAGATTCTATTCATCTGTCCCGCTCCACCCATCTCTTGATTGCGTTTGCCACATTCATTGCCAGAAGATCTATTTTATTTAAACGGAAAGATTCTATTCCTCCGACCACACTGCATTGGTACTCGATATTGGAAACGCTATCATGTTTAAATTTAGAAAATATTAGGAGTGAGATTGTTGAACCCTCGGTTAAATTTGGTAAGACCACATCACCCCGATCCTGGCCTCTCTCCACTGGCTCCCTGTGTGGTTCCAAATACATTTCAACATCCTCCTTAATGTCTGCAAAGCCCTTAACGGGCTTGCCCCCACCTACATTAAAAGTCTGCTCACCCACCAACCACCTCCAGGTCCCTCAGATCGTCAGACTTAGAAACATAGAAACATAGAAAATAGGGAACATGTTTCCTGCCTCTAGTGTGTCCAAGCCCTTAACAATCTTATATTTTTTAATGAGTTCCCCTCTCATCCTTCTAAACTCCAGAGTGTACACGCCCAGCCGCTCCATTCTCTCAGCATATGACAGTCCCGCCATCCCGGGAATTAACCTGGTGAACCTACGCTGGGCTCCCTCAATAGCAAGAATGTCCTTCCTCAAATTAGGATAGCAATGTTACAAAATTTTGAGATTTTAAAAATCAAGTCTGCAATTTATCCCATCAGATAGAGCATAAAAAGAAGTTTAATTTGACACCTAATTCACTTTCATATCTTCAGTATTAAAAAAGTTATGGCCATTTTCATACTCGAAAATTCGCATCTTGTTCCCCATTGCCTTTCCATTCACTTAACTCAAAAGCTGTGATCTAGGACAGTCAAAAGCCCATAACTTTCTTAAAAATTAAGAAAACTGAACAAAATTTTCAGTTATTATTGATTGAAGCATTCTGAAACAAATATGAAACAATCTCACTTGGATGACCTGAAATTAAAGCATATAATTAGTTAGTTACCTAATTGTAGCTAATTACAAAATTCAATTACTAGATCTAAACATCTAGCCATTTCTTAAGAAAAGATAAACTTTTTTAAATTGCCTAAGTGTCCAAATAACATTCACACAATAATCTACAATATAACATTGATTTTTAAATCTCATTTTCATGAATTTATAGGCCAAATGGAAGGAATTTTAGTGTTTTAATGCCTGTAAATTAATGCCATTTAAATCAAACTTGCGAGTGGGTTTTAGTGGACGCGGTGGATTGGAACGTTGCGGCTTGCGTGAATTTAACCCCAGTCGGCAGGAAAATACAGCCGGTTCATACATTTTTTTTGTGTCCCCGTTTTCGCACATGAAAATTTGATTAAAGCTTCCTAAGAACCACGTTTTTTATGTAAAATAAACTGTGTACCTTCTTTAATCGCCCTACCTGTTAGGTCCGTTCTGCTGTCGGCGTTCACGGCTTTAGAAGATGATTTTTAAACTACTCTAGTTAATAAATGATCTAGCGTAGTTTAAAAATAGCTTCATGAATGAAATGTCGGAGCGATTTCTCTTTAGCGACCAAATCGCCCGACATGGATCGATTTGGACTGTCTGGGGAAAAACGGCATTTTAAACCCGCTCCCCTCTGAAAGGCGCCAAAGTCGCGCACACGGGGAGCGGCAGAACGGCAGCGCTGCTCAAGGTAGGTATTGTAACATACCTAAATTAGGGGACCAAAGCTGCACGCAATACTCCAGGTGTGGTCTCACCAGGGCCCTGTACAACTGCAGAAGGACCTCTTTGCTCCTGTACTCAACTCCTCTTGTTATGAAGGCCAGAGGCCTACACTACGCTCCCCTGAGGCCCACACTACCCAGAGGCCTACACTACCCAGAGGCCTACACTTCCCAGAGGCCTACGTTCTCCCGAGGCCTACACTACCCCAGAGGCCTACACTTCCCAGAGACCTACACTTCCCAGAGGCCTACGCTCTCCCGAGGCCTACACTTCCCAGTCTAAGCTCTCTCCTGCCTACCCTTTTTTTCCCAAGTGACCTCACTCCCGAGGCCTACACTTTTCCCCAGAGCCCACTACCCCAGAGCTACCCTTCCCAAGCCTACACTTCCCAGAGACCTACTTCCCCAGAGGCCTACACTACCCCAGAGGCTCACTTTCCGAGGCCTACACTTCCAGTCGCTCAACCCGAGGCCCCACTTCCCCCTAGGCCTACGCTCCCCAGAGGCCTACACTTCCCAGAGGCCTACACTTCCCAGAGGCCTATGCTCTCCCGAGGCCTACACTTCCCCAGAGGCCCTACGCTTCCTCCCAGAGGCCTACACTTCCCCAAGCCCCTAACGCTCCCCAGGGCCTACGCTTCTCCAGAGCCAACACAGAGGCCTACACCTCCCCAGAGAGGCCTTAGGCTACACAACCCCAGAGGGGCCTACGCTCACCCGAGGCCTCCACTTCCCAGAGCCTACGCTCCCCAGAGGCCTTACACTTCCCAAGGCCTATGCTCTCCCGAGGCCACACTTCCCCCAGAAGGCCACGCTTCCCCAGAGGCCTACACTTCCCAAGGCCCTTCACTTCCCAAGACGGGCCTACACTTCCAGAGGCCTACAAACTCCCAGAGGCCTACACTTCCCTCAGAGGCCTACTTCCCCAGATGGCTACACGGTCCCCATAGGCCTACACTGAGGCCTAACACTTCCAGATGGCCTACACTTCCCAAGCCTATGCTCTCCGAGGCCTTCACATTCCCCTGAGCCTATACGCTCCCGAGCCTACACTCCCCAGAGCCTATACTTCACCAGAGGCCTTACACTTCCTGAGGCTATGCTCTCCGATGGCTACACTTCCACCAGAGGCCTACGCTCCCCAGAGGCCTCAACATTCCCCAGAGGCCTATACTTCCCCAGAGGCCTACACTTACAAGAGGCATACACTTCCCAAGGCCTACACTTCCCAGAGCCTACACACACTCCCCGAGGCCTACACTTCCCAGAGGCTAACGCTCCCCAGAGGCCTATCCAAACACCACCAAAATGTACGGCCTGCCTTGTTCGACGTCCCAAAATACAACACCAACACTTCTCCGCAACACATAGCAAGATCTCATACGTTAAATTCCATCGACCGTTCCTCGGCCCACCTGGCCAATCGATCCAGATCCTGCTGCAATCCTTCACGGCCATCTTCACTGTCTGCAAAACCACTCACTTTTGTATCATCAGCAAACTTGCTAATCCTGCCCCGTATGTTCCCAAACGACTACTCCAAATGCGGGGAAATTGGCATCACATGAGTTTAATCTAATTTAAGCACGGTCCTGTGATAGTCAGATTTCAAGTTTAGCTCTGGCAGCTCGACAGCTTAAATAAAGCCAAGATATGATGATAATTACTACACACTGTGTCCGACCAGCGATCGGCCGTTCACACACTAGTTTAGTTTGGAGATACAGCGCGTAAACAGGCCGTTCGGCCCACCGGGTCCGCCCCGACCTGCGATCCAAGGCCGCCTGATATTCTGATGAGTGAATTGCAAAGAGTTATAATGTTAAAAATACCATAAATGTCACGATGAGGAAATGTGGTTCACTATGTTGTCCCGATTATTTATTAGAACAGCACATTCTGTGAGCCGGAGAGAGGCAGAACCCTCAACCTTGTACTAATTAACTAACTAACTAACTCTTTGCGTTCAAAGATAGACTCAAAATGCTGGAGTAACTCAGCGGGACAGGCAGCATCTCTGGAGAGAAGGAATGGGTGACGTTTCAGGTCGAGACCCTCCTTCAGACTGGTTAGGGATAAGGGAAACGAGAGATATAGGCGGGGATGTAGAGAGATAAAGAACAAAGAAAGTAACCATGCAGGTACAGCAGGCAGTGAAGAAAGCCAACATAACAAGAGGAGTTGAGTGCAGGAGCAAAGAGGTCCTTCTGCAGTTGTACAGGGCCCAGGTGAGACCACATCTGGAGTATTGTGCGCAGTTTTGGCCTCTTCTGGCAGCTCGTTCCATACACCCACCACCCTGTGTGTGAAAAAGTTACCCCTCAGATTCCTGTTAAATCTTATCAACTTCACCTTGAACCTATGTCCTCTGCTGCTCGATTCCCCTACTCTGGGCAAGAGACTTTGTGCGTCTACCCGATCTATTCCTCTCATGATTTTGTACACCTGTATAAGATCTCCCCTCATCCTCCTGCGTTCCATGGAATAGAGACCCAGCCTACTCATCACTCACTAAAAGTAAGCATGCAGGTGCAGCAGGCAGTGAAGAAAGCAAATGGCCTGTTGGCCTTCATAACAAGAAGAGTTGAGTATAGGAGCAAAGAGGTCCTTCTGCAGTTGTACAGGGCCCCAGTGAGACCACACCTGGAGTATTGTGTACAGTTTTGGTCTCCAAATTTGAGGAAGGACATTCTTGCTATTGAGGGAGCCCAGCGTAGGTTCACCAGGTTAATTCCCGGGATGGCGGGACTGTCATACGCTGAGAGAATGGAGCGGCTGGGCTTGTACACTCTGGAGTTTAGAAGGATGAGAGGGGATGTTATTGAAACATAAGATTATTAAGGGTTTGGACACGCTAGAGGCAGGAAACATGTTCCCGATGTTGGGGGAGTCCAGAACCAGGGCCCACACAGTTTAAGAATAAGGGGTCGGCCATTTAGAACGGAGACGAGGAAACACTTTTTCACCCAGAAAGTTGTGAGTCTGTGGAATTGTCTGCCTCAGAGGCGGTGAAGGCCGGTCCTCTGGAAACATTCAAGAGAGAGCTAGATAGGGCTCTTGAAGATAGCGGAGTCAGGGAATATGGGGAGAAGGCAGGAACGGGGAACTGATTGGGGATGATCAGCCATGATCACAGTGAATGGCGGTGCTGGTTTGAAGGTCGGACAGCTGGCCGGGCTGCCGACCGACCGACGGGGCCGCAGCGAGACACTGCTGCTGCTGCACTCCACGGGCTGCACTACCAGGCGGGGTCCAACCCGACAGTCCCTCCGACCCGAGTGGCAGTAGTCAAATACGGGACAAGGGCGGTCCCGTGCGGGACAAACCGATTTAGAGGCCGATGTACGGGATGTCCCGGCTAATGCCGTTACAGTTGGCGACCCTAGTGAGGTGACGTGTCAGTATTAAAAAGTCCTTGAAGGCCAGAACAAAGCAAATGATCTTTTCCTCTCAAAGGGAGAGCAGCAGAGATTGGGAAATATGACCCCATTCATCTGAACTGTGTGGTGAGAAATGTTGGCATGGTTAAGAATACCTCAAATAGGCGGTTTCCACGTAAGAACAGGTTGGACAACGGAGGCAGCCCCGAGCATAGAACCGCAGAGAGCAGCAACCAGCTCTTTGGCCCACACCTCCCCCTTCGTCAGTCTTAACCAACCTGAGGAAGGGTTTTGGCCCGAAACGTCGCCTATTTCCTTGCCTCACCCTCTGAGTTTCTCCAGCACTCTTGTCCACCTTTGCCAACCAACCTGATCTCCCGGTGGCTCCGCGTTTCAACTGCCCCCCTCCCATTCCCAATCCCAATCCGACCTTTCTGTCCTGGGCCTCCTCCGTGGCCAGAGTGAGTCCCACCGCAAGTTGGAGGAGCACCACCTCATTTTTCGCTTACACCCAGCGGTATGAACATTGACTCCAACTTCAGATAGCCCTTGCTTTCTCTCTCTCTCCACCCCCTCCCCTTTCCCAGTTATAGAGTCGTAGAGTGATACAGTGTGGAAACAGGCCCTTCGGCCCAACTTGCCCACACCAGCCAACATGCCCCGTCTACACCAGTCCCACCTGCCCACGCTTGGTCCATATCCCTCCAAACCTGTCCTATCCATGTACCTGTCTAACTGTTTCTTAAATGTTGGGATAGTCCCAGCCTCAACTACCTCCTCCGGCAGCTCGTTCCATACACCCACCACCCTCTGTGTGGAAAGGTTACCCCTTAGATTCCTATTAAATCTTTCCCCCTTCACCTTGAACCCATGTCCTCTGGTCCTCGATTCCCCTACTCTGGGCAAGAGACTCTGTGCGTCCACCCGATCTATTCCTCTCGTGATTTTATACACCTCAATAAGATCGCCCCTCACCCTCCTGCGCTCCGAGGAATAGTCAATAGACAATATACCATGCTTGCAGTGCCAAAAACCCAGGTTCGATCCCGACCACGGGTGCTGTCTGTACGGAGTTTGCACGTTTTCCCTGTGACCTGCGTGGGGTTTTCTCCGAGATCTCCGTTTCCTCCCACACTCCAAAGACGTGCGGGTTTGTTGGTTAATTGGCTTGGTAAATATAAAAATTGTCCCTAGTGCGTGTAAGATAGTGGTGGTGAGCGGGGATCGCTGGTCGGCCCGGACCCGGTGGGGAAGGGCCTGTTTCCGTGCTGTATCTCTGAAGTAAAAAGGGAACAGTTGAATCCGGGAGAGGAGGGCGAGAGTTTGGGGCCTGTTTCAAGATGGCCGACGTTTGCCCCCTGTTTCCGCGCTGTATCTCTAAACTGAACTAAAAAAAAAAAGATGCTGCCTGTCCCGCTGAGTTACTCCAGCATTTAGTGTCTGTCTTTGGTTTAAATTGATGGTGATCTGCTGTTCCTCCTCACACCACGGGACTGCAGGCTCCTCGACTCTGTGAAGGTCCTTGTTCACACCTAGCTCCGTGCGTTGGCACATCCTGCCACGTTGCCGTGGCACCGAGCCGGCATGTCAGGGACGTGCCCCGAACCTCTGCTGGAAAGAGAGTTTTACTTGTGTGTCCTTTCCCCGGGCCTTGCTTTGAAGTCTTGCAAGTCAGAGAGTCGATGCTTCCTTCGGCCCACCGAGTCCGGGCCGACCAGCGATTGATCGCCCGTTCACACACTAGTTTAGATCAGAGATAAAGCACGGAAACAGGCCCCTTTGGCCCACCGGGTCCGCACTGACTATCAATGACCCTGTACACCATCCTGGATAGCTACCTAGCTGGCTAGACGGAGCTGCATACCTGGATAGCATCCAGAGAATTTGCCTCCACCGCCCTCTGAGGCAGAGAATTCCACAGCTTCACAACTGTGTGGGGGAAAATGTTTTTCCTCATCTCAGTCCTAAATGGCCGACCCCTTATTCGTAAACTGTGTGTGTGGCCCCAGGCACTAGCAGTATCCTACACACACTAGGGACAATTTACGATGTTTACCTAAGCCAAATCAACTTACATACCTGCACGTCTTTGGAGTGCGGGAGGAAACCGGAGCGCCCGGAGAAAATCCATGTGGTCACACGGAGAACGTGCAAACTCCACACGGACAGACAGGATCGAACACCAGTCTCTGGTGTGGACCGGTTGAGCCGAAGGTCCTCTTTCCACGCTGTGTCTCTAAATTAAACCAGTGTGAACAGGCGATCGCTGGGCAGTGCGGACCCGGTGGGCCCAAGGGCCTGTTTCCGTGCTGTGTCTCTGAAGTAGAAAGGAATAGGTGAAGCAGGGAGAGGAGGGTGAGAGTTTGGGGCCTGCTTCAAGATGGCCGACTTTTGCCTCCTGCTTCCGCGCGGTGTCTCTAAACTAAACTAGTGTGTGAACGGAGCGGACTGGGTGTGCCGAACGGCCTGTTTCCGCGCTGTGCCTTAAGATTCATTTATTCCAGGGAGGTTTCTGCTGTAATGTATTCGTTTGAATACATGGTGGTGAATATAAAGAACCTTTCTGACGTTTGTAAATGGCATTGTTTGTTTTCGTCTTGCAACCTGTTTGATATGCACACGCACATCTCCAGAAAACACACCCTATACAGCCTCAGGAAAGACACTCGCTGAGCTCAGGCGAGTTGCTTATCTGAGGAAGGCTGTGCTGGCTCTGGGGAGGGTCCTGAGGTGGTTTACAAGCACAGATCCCAGGAATAAGTGGGTTAACGAACGATGAGCGCTTATTGGCGCTGGGCCTGTGCTCGCTGGGGTTTAGAAGGATGAGAGGAACACCTCATTGAAACTTCACCCGAACAGTGGGCGGCCCGGATAGAGCGGATGTGGAGAGGATGTTTCCACGAGTGGGAGAGTCTCGGACCAGAGGGCACAGCCTCAGAATTAAAGGACGTTCCTTTAGAAACATAGAAACACAGACAATAGGTGCAGGAGTAGGCCATTCGGCCCTTCGAGCCTGCACCGCCATTCAATATGATCATGGCTGATCATCCAACTCAGTATCCCGTACCTGCCTTCTCTCCATACCCCCTGATCCCTTTAGCCACAAGGGCCACATCTAACTCCCTCTTAAATATGGCCAACGAACTGGCCTCAACTACCTTCTGTGGCAGAGAATTCCACAGACTCACCACTCTCTGTGTGAAAAAAGATCTTCTCATCTCGGTCCTAAAAGACTTCCCCCTTATCCTTAAACTGTGTGACCCCTTGTCCTGGACTTCCCCAACATCGGGAACAATCTTCCTGCATCTAGCCTGTCCAACCCCTTAAGAATTTTGTAAGTTTCTATAAGATCCCCTCTCAATCTCCTAAATTCTAGAGAGTATAAACCGAGTCTATCCAGTCTTTCTTCATAAGACAGTCCTGACATCCCAGGAATCAGTCTGGTGAACCTTCTCTGTACTCCCTCAAAGGCAAGAATGTCCTTCCTTAGATTTGGAGACCAAAACTGTACGCAATACTCCAGGTGTGGCCTCACCAAGACCCTGTACAACTGCAGTAGAACCTCCCTGCTCTTGTACTCAAATCCTTTTGCTATGAATGCCAACATACCATTCGCTTTCTTCACTGCCTGCTGCACCTGCATGCCTACTTTCAATGACTGGTGTACCATGACACCCAGGTCTCGCTGCATCTCCCCTTTTTCTAATCGGCCACCATTCAGATAATAGTCTGCTTTCCTGTTTTTGCCACCAAAGTGGATAACCTCACATTTATCCACATTATACTGCATCTGCCAAACATTTGCCCACTCACCCAGTCTATCCAAGTTACCTTGCAGCCTCCTAGCATCCTCCTCACAGCTAACACTGCCCTCCAGCTTAGTGTCATCCGCAAACACGGAGATATTGCCTTCAATTCCCTCGTCCAGATCATTAATATATATTGTAAATAGCTGGGGGTCCCAGCACCGAGCCTTGCGGCACCCCACTAGTCACTGCTGTGAAAAGGACCCGTTTACTCCTACCCTTTGCTTCCTGTCTGCCAGCCAGTTCTTTATCCACATCAATACTGAACCCCCAGTGCCGTATGATGAGGGGGAATTTCTCTAGCCAGAGGGCGGTGAATCTGTGGGAGTCGCTGCCGCAGACGGCGGTGGAGGCCACAAGTCAGTGGATATTTTTAAGGCAGAGATAAATAGAAACATAGAAACATAGAAATTAGGTGCAGGAGTAGGCCATTCAGCCCTTCGAGCCTGCAGTTCAATATCATGGGATGTATTACCAGCCTTCTACCCTATGATCCCCTTAGCCACAAGGGCCACATCCAACTCACTTTAAAATATAGCCAATGAACTGGCCTCAACTACCTCTGTGGCAGAGAGTTCCAGAGACTCACACTCTCTGTGTGAAGAAAGTCTTTCTCATCTCGTCTTAAAGGATTTCCCCCTTATCCTTAAGCTGTGACCCCGTCCGGACTTCCCCAACATCGGCATCTAGCCTGTCCAACTAAGAATTTTTGTAAGTTTCTATAAGATCCCCTCTTAATCTCCTAAATTCCAGAGAGTATAAACCGAGTCTATCCTCTTTCTTCATAAGACAGTCGAATCCCAGAATCAAGTCTGGTGAACCTTCTCACTCCCTCTATGGCAATATGGATTTGGAGACCAAACTACGCAATACTCCAGGTGTGGTCTCACCAAGACCCTGTACAACTGAAGTAGAACCTCCCTGCTCTGTACTCAAATCCTTTTGCTAGAAAGCTAATCATACCATTCGCTTTTTCACTGCCTGCTGCACCTGCATGCCTACTCAATGACTGTGACCATGACACCCAGGCTCGCTGCATCTCCCCTTTTCCTAATCGGCCACCATTTAAATAATAGTCTGCTTTCCTGTTTTATGCCACCAAAATGGATAACCTCAAATAGATTGTTGATTAGTGCGGGTGACAGGGGTTATGGGGAGAAGGCAGGAGAATGGGGTTAGGAGGGAGAGATAGATCAGCCGTGATCGAATGGCGGAGTAGACTTGATGGGCCGAATGGCCTAATCCTGCACCTAATGTCTATTGTCTATTGATAACATTGAATGGTGGTGCTGGCTCGAAGGGCCGAATGGCCTTCTCCTGCTTCTATTGTCTATTGTCCCCGGAGTTGGATGTGGCAGCTTCTCTCTGCCCTTGCAATTAGTTCCATCTCCGTTTTATCAGCACAAGTGATGCACATGAGAAGCAGCTACTAATAGATGTGACGCGTGAGGCTCATTACAAGTCCTGCGGTTCTCAAAAGAGAAGGACAAGCTCTTTGATCCACAGGAATGTCAGAAGCATTTTAAAAACCAGATGACGTGAGCTCGAACGATGCACATCCGCGTGGCAGGGGACTCGCCCCCCTCTGAGAATAATCGGGAGTGGATTTCCGGGCACCCTGTTGCAGGAAAGATGTCGTGAAGCTCTGGAAAGGGCGCGGAGAAGATTCACGAGGATGTTTTGCCGGGACTCGAGGGGGCCTGGCATATGAAGAACGAGTGACTTACGATGAGAGAACGGGGCGACTGGGCCGGTATTCACTGGAAGTTAGAAGAACGAGAGGCGATCTCATGGAGATATTCAAAAATTCTTAAAGGATTGGACAGGCTAGATGCAGGAAAAAAGGTTGGGGGAGTCCAGAACCAGGGGGAGAAGGCAGGAACGCCAGAGGCAGGAAACATGTTCCCGATGTTGGGGGAGTCCAGAACCAGGGGCCACACACACACACAGTTTAAGAATAAGGGGTCGGCCATTTATTATGGAGATGAGGAAACACTTTTTCTCACAGAGAGTGGTGAGTCTGTGGAATTCTCAAAGGGCGGTGGAGGCCGGTTCTCTGGATGCTTTCAAGAGAGAGCTAGATAGGGCTCTTAAAGATAGCGGAGTCAGGGGATATGGGGAGAAGGCAGGAACGGGGTACTGATTGGGGATGATCAGCCATGATCACATTGAATGGCGATGCTGGCTCGAAGGGCCGAATGGCCTCTGCTCCTGCACCTATTGTCTGTTGTCACACACAGTTTAAGAATAAGGGTTCGGCCATTTCGGACTGAGATGAGGAAAAACGTTTCCACCCAGGGAGTTGTGAATCAGTGGAATTCTCTGCCACAATAAACAATAGACAACAGGTGCAGGAGTAGAGGCCATTCGGCCCTTCCAGCCAGCACCGCCATTCAATGTGATCACGGCTGACCATCCCCAATCAGTTCCCCGTTCCTGCCTTCTCCCCATATCCCCTGACTCCGCTATCTTTAAGAGCCCTATCTAGCTCTCTCTTGAAAGAATCCAGAGAACCGGCCTCCACCGCCCTCTGAGGCAGAGAATTCCACAGACTCACCACTCTCTGTGAGAAAAAGTGTTTCCTCGTCTCCGTTCTAAATGGCCGACCCCTTATTCTTAAACTGTGTGTGTGTGTGGCCCCTGGTTCTGGACTCCCCCAACATTTTTCCTGCATCCAGCCTGTCCAATCCTTTTAAGAATTTTTAATATGGTTCTATAAGATCTCATCTCATCCTTCTAAATTCCGGTGAATACAAACCCAGACCATGTTTCTAAGTTTCTGGCTCCACGAGCGCATGAGTAGGCCGCAGGTTGCCATGGCAACTGAACAGCGGGACAGACAGACGTTTCCGGCCCTTTCGAAGGATGAGAGTCAAGTCAAGTTTATTTGTCACATACAATGGACAATAGACAACAGGTGCAGGAGTAGAGGCCATTCGGCCCTTCCAGCCAGCACCGCCATTCAATGTGATCGCGGCTGATCATCCCCAATCAGTTCCCCGTTCCTGTCTTCTCCCCGTATCCCCTGACTCCGCTATCTTTAAGAGCCCTATCTAGCTCCTCTGAAAGCATCCGTGAAACCTGACCGGCGCCCTCTCTGAGGCAGAGAATTCCACAGACTCACAAAACTCTGTGAGAAAAAGTGTTTCCTCGTCTCCGTTCTAAATGGCCTACCCCTTATTCTTAAACTCTGTGTGTGGCCCCTGGTTCTGGTCTCCCCCTACATCGGGGACATGTTTCCTGCCTCTAGCGTGTCCAAACCCTTAATAATCATACATGTTTCAATGAGATCCCCTCTCATCCTTCTAAACTCCAGAGTGTACAAGCCCAGCCGCTCCATTCTCTCAGCGTATGACAGTCCCGCCATCCCGGGAATTAACCTGGTGAACCTACGCTGGGCTCCCTCAATAGCAAGAATGTCCTTCCTCAGATTAGTAAGTAAGTTTATTGGCCAAGTATTCACATACAAGGAATTTGCCTTGGTGCTCCGCCCACAAGTAACAATGGGACACACAGTGACAGTTACGAATGAATCAAAACAGAGGGAGAGGCGAGAGAGGGGGAAGGGGAGAGTGTGAGAGAAGGAGAGGGGGAGAGAGGGGAGGCAGGGGGTGTGAGAGGGGTGAGAGAGGGGGAGGTGGAGGGGGTGAGAGGGGGGAGAGGGGGAGAGAGAGGGGGAGAGAGGGGGAGAGAGGGGTAGAGAGGAGGGGGAGAGGGGAGAGGCGGGAGAGAGGGGGAGGAGAGGGAGAGGCGAGGGAGAAGAGGGGGGAGAGAGAGGGAGAGAGGGGGGAGGAGGGGAGAGAGGGGGGGAGGTAAGGGAGGGGGAGAGCAGGGGGGAGGGGGGAGAGAGTGGGGGTGGAGGAGAGAGGGGAGAGAGGGGTGGTGAGGGGGAGAGGAGAGAGAGGGGGAGAAGGGGGGGAGAGGGGGAGAGAGGGGGGGAGGAAGAGGGGGGGAAGGAGAGAGGGGGAAGGAGAGAGAGAGAGGGGGGAGGAGAGAGAGGAGTGGGGAGGGGGGAGAGGGGGAGTGGAGAGAGGGTGGGGGAGAGAGAGGGGGTGGGGAGTAGGATGGGGAGAGAGAGTTAAGTAGTTTTATTGGCAAAGTATTCACATACAAGGAATTTGCCTTGGTGCTCCGTCCACAAGTAACAACGTGACACACAGTGGCAGCTACGAATGAATCAGAAAACACTAAACATTAATAATAATAAAACATTAATGATAAGGGGACCAGGTCTGCACACAATCGCATCTCTGGCGAGGACAGGGATAGGAAAAAAGGTTCCCCCCTCTTCCCTTCCCCCTCCCCCCCTCACCCCCCCCCCCCCACCCCCCCCTCCCCCCCCTCCACCCCCCCCCCTCCCCCCACCCCCTCACCACCATTAAAAAAAAATGAAAACCCAACTTTTAAAACACTCTGAAATAACCAAAAAATATGAAAAGGCAGACAGGCCGCTGGCGAGGCAGCCATCGCGCGACGCCCCCCGATGGTGTATTTTGACCGCTGTGACCCCCCTTTTCCCTCCATTACACAGCGACGCTGAAGAGGCTGCAGTTCCAATACAAACAAAGCCAAGCTCAGACTGAGAGGTGAGGGCCCCCATTGTCTTCCCGCTGACTGGATCGCGCGCGACAAGAAAGCCGTCCGCTGCACCTCGGGACACGGGACAACAAACTCGACCGTGCCCCCTCCCCCCCCCCTCAGCCGATCTATCTCTCCCTCCCAACCCCCATCCTCCCGCCTTCTCCCCATAACCCCTGACACCCGCACTCATCAACAATCTATCTATCTCTGCCTTAAAAATATCCACCGACTTGTGGCCTCCCCCGCCGTCTGTGGCAGCGACTCCCACAGATTCACCGCCCTCTGGCTGAAGAAATTCCTCCTCATCTCCTTCCTAAAGGAACGTCCTTTAATTCTGAGGCTGTGCCCTCTGGTCCTGGACTCTCCCACTAGTGGAAACATCCTCTCCACATAATCCCACAGATTCACCGCCCTCTGGCTAAAGAAATTCCTTCTCATCCCCTTCCTGAAGGAACGTCCTTTAATTCTGAGGCCGTGCCCTCTGGTCCTAGACTCTCCCGCTCTCTAGATATTCTCTGCCTCAGAGGGCGGTGGAGGCCGGTTCTCTGGATGCTTTCAAGAGAGAGCTAGATAGGGCTCTTAAAGATAGCGGAGTCAGGGGATATGGGGAGAAGGCAGGAACGGGGTACTGATTGGGGATGATCAGCCGTGATCACAGTGAATGGCAGTGCTGGCTCGAAGGGCCGAATGGCCTCTACTCCTGCACCTGCTGTCTATTGAAAATATCCAGAGAACCGGCCTCCACCTCCCTCTGAGGCCGAGAATAGTCAATAGGAGCAGGTGTAGGCCATTTGGCCCTTCAAGCCAGCGCCGCCATTCAATGTGATCACGGCTGATCGTCCCCAATCAGTTCCCCGTTCCTGCCTTCTCCCCATATCCCCTGACTCCGCTATCTTTAAGAGCCCCGTCTAGCTCTCTCTTGAAAGTATCCGGAGAACCGGCCTCCACCGCCCTCTGAGGCAGAGAATTCCTCAGACTCTCTGTGAGAAAAAGTGTTTCCTCGGCTCCGTTCTAAAATGGCCGACCCCTTATCCTTAAACGGTGTGTAGGCCCCTGGTTCTGGGCTGCAGTTACGGGATGTCCCGGCTGATACCCGCGCCTATTTCGATGTCTAACGCAATGACGTTTGTCTCCCTCTCTCTCTCCGCCGGGTGTCATAGGCAGCTTCTGGGAAGCAATGAAACCAAGCGAAGGATCGAGGCTTTGGCCGCTCAGATTGCGGCGGAGAAAATGCAACGGAGAAAGGAGAGGTAACGTCACAAAGTCCTGGAGTTCCTTCTGCAGTTGTACAGGGCCCTGGTGAGACCACACCTGGAGTATTGTGTGCAGTTTTGGCCTGTTGGCCTTCATAACAAGAGGAGTTGAGTACAGGAGCAAAGAGGTCCTTCTGCAGTTGTACAGGGCCCTGGTGAGACCACACCTGGAGTATTGTGTGCAGTTTTGGCCTGTTGGCCTTCATAACAAGAGGAGTCGAGTACAGGAGCAAAGAGGTCCTTCTGCAGTTGTACAGGGCCCTGGTGAGACCACACCTGGAGTATTGTGTGCAGTTTTGGTCCCCTAATCTGAGGGAGGACATTCTCGCTATTGAGGGAGCCCAGCGTAGGTTCACCAGGTTAATTCCCGGGATGGCGGGACTGTCATACGCTGAGAGAATGGAGCGGCTGGGCTTGTACACTCTGGAGTTTAGAAGGATGAGATGGGATCTCATGGGCCTGTTTCAAGATGGCCAACTTTCAGGCAGTTAAGAGAGTTAATGTTGGAGTTTAGAAGGATGAGAGGATATCCCATTGAAACATATAAGATTATTAAGGGTTTGGACACGCTAGAGGCAGGAAACATGTTCCCGATGTTGGGGGAGTCCAGAACCAGGGGCCACACACACACACAGTTTAAGAATAAGGGGTCGGCCATTTAGAAATGAGACGAGGAAACACTTTTTCACACAGAGAGTGGTGAGTCTGTGGAATTCTCTGCCTCAGAGGGCGGTGGAGGCCGGTTCTCCAGATGCTTTCAAGAGAGAGCTAGATAGGGCTCTTAAAGATAGCGGAGTCAGGGGATATGGGGAGAAGGCAGGAACGGGGAACTGATGGGGATGATCACAGTGGAATGGCGGTGCTGGCTCAAAGGGCCAAATGGCCTCTACTCCTGCACCTATTGTCTATTGTCTATTGTCTATTAAATATACCCGCTGACTTGTGGCCTCCACCGCCATCGGTGGCAGCGACTCCCACAGATTCACCGCCCTCTGGCTAAAGAAATTCCTCCTCATCTCCTTCCTAAAGGAACGTCCTTTAAAAAAACTCCTCGCCGACCCCCTCCTCCCCTGAACCGCCACGTCCTTTGTCAAACACTGGGCACAGAAACGGCTCACAATACTCCAAATGCGGCCTAACCAGGGCCTAATCGAGGCCTCAGCGATACAGGCCCTGTTTGTGTGCGCAAGCCCTCTCGAAATAAATGCAAGCATCGAGTTTTCTTTCTTCACTCCCGTTTCGACTCGCAAATTCGCTTTTTTTTGGGGATCCCGCAGCCAGCGCTCTCCTTGTTCTTCCGAACACAGCGGATTCTCCCTCCCAGAGGGAACGCCCCAATTAATCCCCGAGGCATTGGGCCTCTCTGGTCCTAGACTCTCCCACTCGTGGAAACATCCTCTCCACATCCGCTCGAACCGGCCGTTCGCCCGTTCGGGTGACGTCTCAGTGCGGCTCCAACTTCTGGACCTTCCTCAGGAAAGCTTACGAACAGCAAATGGAGGAAACTCAATCATTAAACACAAGGTGGACAGCTGAGTTTTAATGTGAGTAAAGTCATCGGAGAGAATCTTCCCAGAACGGCAGAAGTCTGTCTCACCCACCCCCCCTTCCCTCCTCTCTCCCTCTCCTCTACTCCCTCTCCCCCCCCAATCTCCCTCTCTCTCCTTCTCCCAATGACAATGACAACAGCTGCAGGAATAAGGCCATTCGCCCTTCGAGCCAGCATCCGCCTTCACTTGTGATCCCGGCTGAATCATCCCAATCAGTTTCCCCGTTCCGCCTTCTCCCCATATCCCCTGACTCCGCTATCTTAAGACCCTATCTAGCTCTCTCGTGAAAGCATCCGGAAAGAACCGGCCTAGGGGGGACCGCCCTCTGAGGCAGAGAATCCACAGACTCACCACTCTCCTTGAGAAAAGTGTTCCTCGTCTCCGTTCTAAATGGCCGACCACCCCTTATTCTAACTGTGTGGTGTTGGCCCCTGGTTCTGACTCCCCCAACATCGGAAACATGTTTCCTGTACTGCCCCCCCCCCCCCCTCTAGCATATCCCTCCTTCTCCCTCTCTCTTCCCTCTCTCTCTCCCCCCCTCTCTTCCATCTCCCCCTCCTTCTCTCCCTCTCTCTCACTCTCCCTCTCTCCTTCTCTCTCCCTCTCTCTTTCGCTCCCTGTTTCTCTCCCTCGCTCTCGTCTCTCCTCCCCTATCTCTCTCTCGTCCTCTCTCTCCCTCATCTCCAACTCTCTCCCTCTCCCCTCCTTATCTCCCTCTCTCTCCCCCCCGCCCTCTCACTCGCCTCCCTCTCTCTCCCACCTCCCCGTTTCCCAAGATTATAAGGGCTTGGACAACGCTAAAGACAGGAAACATGATCCCGATTGTTGGGGAGTCCAGAACCAGTGGGCCACACACACACACAGTTTTAAGAAGAAGGGGTCGGCCGTTTAGAAAACGCGAACGAGGAAACACTTTTTCACACAGAGAGTGTTGATGTCTGTTGGAATTCTCATTGCTCCGAGGGCGGTGGAGGCCGGTTCTCCGATCTTCAAGAAGAGCTAGACAGGGCTCTAAAGATAGCGAGTACAGGGATATGGGAGAGGCAGAACGGGGAACTGAATTTGGGATGGTCAGCCGTGAGCACAGTGAATGCCCGAAGGGCCGAATGCCTCTCACCTGCACCTGTGGTGCTTATTGCTCCCCCTATCCCACTCTCTCTCCCTCCCCCTCCCTCCCCCTCTCTCACCTCCTCTCCACTGTTTCTCTCCCCCACCTCCCCCCCTCGCTCACCCCGCTCCCTCTCCCCTCTCCTCCCTCCTTCACCCCTCCCTCCCTCTCTTTTTCCCAGGTACGTGAGACCAGCCGAGTCACGTCCGGTGAGGACACCGCGGGCCAGTGGCCTTTGTCTCCCCCCCCTCGTGCAATACTGTTCCCTGTTAACCCACCAGACCCCGGCCAGAACTGCAGCGGGAGGTACTCGACCTGGATAACTCAAGCAGTCAGCTCTGAACGAAGGTGAACATCCCCTTTCCCCACACTCTCCCCCCTCTCTCCCCCCCTCAACTCTCTCTCTCCCCCTTCTCTCTCCACTTCCCTCACCCCTTCTCTCTCCCACTTCTCTCTTCCCCCCTTCTCTCTCCTCCCCTTCCCCTCCCCCCTTCTCCCCCTTCACTCTCCCCCTCTCACCCCCTTCTCTCTCCCCCTTCTCTCTCCCCCCCTCCCCCCCCCCTCCCCTCTCCCCTACCCCGCTTCTCCCCCTTCTCCCCCTTCTCCTCTCCCCCTTCTCTCCCCCCTTCTTCCCCCCCTTCTCATGCTCCCCCCACTCTCTCCCCCCTCTCTCTCCCCCCCCTCTCTCCCCCCCTCTCTCTCTCTCCCTCTCTCCCCCTTCACTCTCCCCCTTCTCTCACCCCCTTTCTTCACCCCCTTTCTCTCACCCGTTCATCTCTCCCACCCCCCTTCTCTCTCCCCTTTCTCTCTCCCCCCTTCTCTCCCCCCTTCTCACTCTCCCCCCCTTCCTCTCTCCCCCTTTCTTTCAACCCCCCTTCTCTCACCCGATCTCTCTTCCCCATCTCTCCCCCACTTATCTACCTCCCCTCTTTTCCCCCCTTCTCTCCCCCCCTCTCTCCCCCCGTTCCTCCCCTCCTCGCTCCTCCCCCCCCTTCTCTCCCCCCTTCTCCTCCCCCCCTCTCCTCTCCCCCTACTCTTCCCCCCTCCACTCTCCCCCCTTCTCCTCTCCCTCACCTTCTCCCCCATCCCCCGCCTCTCATACCCTTCCTCTCTTTCCCCTCTCATCTCCCCCCTTCGCTCCCCCTCTCTCCCCTTCTCTCCCTCCCTTCTTCCCCTCCCCCCTTCTCTCTCCCCCTCACTCTCACCCCCTTCTCTCCTCCACTCTCCCCCCCCCCCTTTTCCCCCCGCCCCTTCTCCCCCTCTACATTTCACTATGCCTCGGTAGACGTGGCAATGCCTTCCACTGTAGAACGTCCCCTGGCGAACATGTCTTCCCTTTGAAACAGAGCAGGCCACGCGTGACAAGCTGAACACTCTGGACAAGGAGCTGACCTCCCCTGCTGCAGCAAGCTTTTAAAAAAGCCGAGACGGCCCAGCGACGGGACATCTTCCTGCACAGCAAGGAGGCCAAGGTCACCCAGTAGGTATCGCCCAGACAGCGGGCTGTGAGAAGTGTGTAGATGGACACAAAAACCGCCGTAGTCACTCACGGTTAATTCCCGGGATGGCGGGACTGTCATGTGCTGAAGAATGGAGCGGCTGGGACTTGGTACACTCTGGATTTAGAAAAGGATAGAGGGAATCCTCATTGAAACATCAAGCCAAGATCGTTAAGGTAGGACACACTAGGGAGGAACATTGTTCCCGATGTGGGGATCCAGAACCAGGGCACACACAGCACACACACACCAGTTTAAGAATAAGTGGTCGGCCGTTTAGAACGATACGGGGAAACGCTTATTCCTCGCAGAGAGTGGCGAGTTATTTCTGTGGCCCCCATTTGGGACTGAAGAGAGGAGAAACTTTATCCCACCGAGAGAGTGGCCGAGCCTGTGGGATTCCTACTGCCTCGGAGGGCTGTGGCCGGTTCTCCGTATGCTTTCAAGAGAGAGCTAACATCGGGGCACTTAAAGATAGCGGAGTCAGGGATATGGGGAGATGGCAGGAAAACATATTCTTTTCACACATAGAGTGGTGAATCTGGAAATTCTCTGCCAAAGAAGGTAGTTTGAGGCCAGTTCATTGGCTTATATTTTAAGAGGGAGTTAGATTGTGGCCCTTGTGGCTAAAGGGATCAGGGGTATGGAGAGAAGGCAGGTCCAGGGAACTGATTGGGGGGGACATCACCGTGATTACAGTGAATGGCGGAGCCTGGCTGGAGGGCCGAGTGGTCCTCTACTCCTGCACCTATTGTCTGTTGTTTATTGAGTATAAGATTGCGTGACATAAACAAAACTGCCGTTGGAATATGAGCTCCTTGTTTAAGAGTCTGTGTGTTACTTGTGGACATGGCTGGAAGGGGGGGGTGGGGGGGGTCTAACTATCTAACTGGGGTCTCGCTCTCTGACCGGCAAGCGAACTGGGGCGGGGGGCGAAAACGAACGAGCGAGTGCGTTCGGCTCTGCAGGTAGAACTCGAGCCTAGCGGCGCTACGACGGTTGGAGAGCGAGCGTCAGCAGGGTGAACCCCCCCATTCCCTACTCGATGCCTCACGAGGGCCCGCCTCTCCCTCAACGGCGGAGTTTTCCGCCTCTCTCCTTCGCGGCGAAAGCAGCGCCCTCCTTTCCGTCCCTGGTGCCGTTCAGTCGGCCGCTGATGTATGCAACGTATACTCCCCCGTCGCCCGCGCGGGTTTTCCTGCCAGATATCTTCTCCGTTTCCTCCTCCCGCATACGGCAAAAGCGCATGCAGGGGTTGCAAGTTCAAATTGGAGCGGTCAATTTAAAATGTAAAACTGAATCCCGAGCGGGTGTGGCTAGTATAGTGGGTGGCCGGATCGCTGGTCGGCGCTTACCCGGTGGGCGAAGGGCCTGTTCCGTGCTGTAAACTCTGTCAAAATAGGGTGTGAACGGCCGATCGCTAGTCGAAGCGGATGGAAAGCCCCGGGGGGGGTATTTGAAACATGTAAGATTATTACTACACCGCCCATGTTTGCCTTCATTCAACTTGCAAGTTAAAACTCTTGAGAAATTCCCCTCATCTCCTTCGAAAGGACGTCACACGCTGAGTAGAACGAGCGGACTGGTCTTGTCACTCTGGAGTTTAGAAGGAAGAAGGGCATCTCATTGAAACATATAATCTATTGTTAAGGGTTTGGACACGCTAAGGCAGGAAAAAAGTTGCGCGCGGATGTTGGGAGGTGTCCCAGAACCAAGGGCCGACACACAACCACAGTTTTTAAAATAAAGGGGGCGGCCGTTTAGAACGGAGACGAGGAAACACTTTTTCTCACAGAGAGTGGCGAGTCTGTGGAATTCTCTGCCTCAGAGGGCGGTGGAGGCCGGTTCTCTGTATGCTTTCAAGAGTGCTCGGGCTCTTAAAGATAGTCGGAGACAGGGATATGGGAATAGGCAGGAACGGGAACTGATTGGGATGATCACCGTGATCACATTGAAATGGCGGTGCTGGCTGGAAGGGCCGAGTGGCCTCTACTCCTGCACCTATTGTCCGATCATTTTTGCGAATCGTCGATTTAAATTATTTTTGTGTTTTTTTTTAAAAAAAGGGAAAAAATTCCCGCTGCGAAGGTGCGGGCGGCGGCCGTCAGCGGCGCGAGGAAGAGTTCCGGAACCTTCCGCCGAAGCCAGCGGCTAAGTGACAGAAACACGACTCATAGAACCAGGGGCCGGTTTCGCCAAACCCGCGTCGAAGGTGGAAAAAAAAAAATCCTCTTGCCCGCTCTGGAGCCGTGAGATATTCAATTAAAAAAAAATCTTTCCTGTTTCCCCGTCACTTGTGACCGGGCGGCTCGCGGTTCGGTTCGGTTCAGCTCCTGCCGTTCGCAAGTGATCGGAGCAGAATGAGGCCACTCGGCCCATTCCGCCATTCAAACTCTCCGCCAAACTATCAACTCCCTCCCAACCCCCATTCTCCGGCCTTCTCCCCCCAAACCCCTGACACCCGCAGGGGTTTTCTCCGGATTCCTCGCACATAGAAACATATAAAATAGGTGCAGGAGGAGGCCACTCGGCCTTCCGAGCCAGCACCCGCCATTCCATTGGTGGGGAATCATGGCTGATCGTCCGCTATCAATAACCCTTGCCTGCCCTTCTCCCATATCCCTCGCCTCCACCAGCCCCCATAGCTCTATTATGCGCAACTCTCTCTTAAAATCCATCCAGTGACTTGGCCTCCACTGCCCTCTGTGGCAGGGAATTCCCACAGACTC